>JAKOGI010004252.1:20000-25000 GCA_029747015.1 Carnegiea gigantea
TCTCCTGTCACCGCGCTTGCGACAGTCAGCCCGCACGTGGAAGGCAACACGCCTCCGCGCAAATCCCACCGCCAGTGCGTCCGCCGTCCGCCCCGGGACGGGGGGAGGTGGGTCGTCAAGCAACAGAAAGGCAATGTCAAGGAGCAAGGGGCCATGTCAAGAAACAAGGGACGAGGGGCGCAACGGCATCCCCACCGGCAAAATCCCGATGCGAAGGGCACTCCCCGCCCCGCGCAGGCCTCAGGTCGCGCCCTTGGAATTGCTCCTCGGGAAGGGCCTCCCACTCCGTTCGTGTACTTCGGCCTCACGGGCGCGAGGGGCTTACAAGCTCAAGCGTCTAGGCCCTCACTCACCGATCGTCGTCTTCCACCACCGGAGCGATCAACCCCGCCGTCGTCGCACGGATCGGCTCAAGACAAGCCTTCCACCCCGTTCGTGGCAGTGCCTCACGGGCGCGAGGGGCTTACAAGCTAAAGCGTCTAGGCCCTCACTCACCGATCACAGGCTTCTCACAACCGGGGCGTCCAGCCCATCCCGCGTGGCCTCTCCTGTCACCGCGCTTGCGACGGTCAGCCCGCACGTGGAAGGCAACACGCCCCCGCTTAAATCCCACAAGCCAGTGCGTCCGCCGTCCGCCCCCAGGACGGGGCAGGTAGAGCAACAGAAATGATGTCAGGGAGCAAGGGGGCCGGGTCAAGAAAGAAGGGACGGTGGGCCGCGGGAATTCACCGACAATCCCCCCTGCCCACGTGGGGGTGATCACCGTTCCCGGGTGAGGGGGGGCAAGGCCCCCACCCGTGATGGCATCCTAGAAGCCTAGGGAATGCCACCGAAGACGGGCGTCAGGAGCACCACCGGTGCCTCGGAAGGTAGTAACTAGCATAGCAACGATTCCCGCACTCCATCGATCGATATCCAACAATTTTCATGCTAGTCACGCTTCCCGAGGCAAAACCCGACCCCCGGGGTGGTCCCTCATCCGCCCGCCAAGGTTCGGTGCCAGGAAGCCATGGCAACAAGGCCTTTGACATCATGCCATGCCATGCCATGCATGGGCGATGGCTGCCGCTGACCCTGCTGCTGCCCCAGCTGCTTGCCAAGCACCTCCCATATAAAGAGCTCTTATAACTCTACTGGCTCTGCCCCCAGTAGACATCAACTGTGACGAAAAATCATACTGGGGTTTTTTGAAGATTTAGAATGTTTCAGCAGCAACCAATGTACCATTGGAAAGATCATGATGTGAAATTACTAAAAAATATTTTTTCGGAATTTTTCGGACACCCGAGCTATTTTTTATGATTTTTTAAAGTCGAAAACGAAAAAAAATCCTAAAAATCGGAGAAACATCAGAAAAATGCGGGACAAAGCTTGTAAATCCTCTAAAAATCGTGGGGAAGGGGTGGACAAAATTTGGGGAAAAACGCACGACAAAAATACGGGGATTTTTTCTCAGGACGGCTTTCGGGCGTTCGCGGGGCTGCGGCCAGCGTTCAGGGCCCTGCGGCCAGCGTCCAGGGGCTGCGCCCAGCGTCCAGGGCTGCGCCCAGCGTCCAGGACAAGCGGCCAGCGTTCACAGGCTGCGGCCAGCGTTCAGGAGCTGCGGCCAGCGTTCACAGGGCTGCGGCCAGCGTTCACAGCCTGCGGCCAGCGTCCAGGACAAGCGGCCAGCGTTCCCAGGGCTGCGGCCAGCGTTCACAGCCTGCGGCCAGCGTTCAGGACAAGCGGCCAGCGTTCAGGACAAGCGGCCAGCGTTCACAGCCTGCGGCCAGCGTTCAAAGGCTGCGGCCAGCGTTCAGGACAAGCGGCCAGCGTTCACAGGCTGCGGCCAGCGTTCAGGACAAGCGGCCAGCGTTCACAGGGCTGCGGCCCGCGTTCACAGCCTGCGGCCAGCGTCCAGGACAAGCGGCCAGCGTTCACAGGGCTGCGGCCAGCGTTCACAGGGCTGCGGCCAGCGTTCCCAGCCTGCGGCCAGCGTTCCCAGCCTGCGGCCAGCGTCCAGGACAAGCGGCCAGCGTTCACAGGGCTGCGGCCAGCGTTCACAGCCTGCGGCCAGCATCCAGCACCCCCCGGCAGCCCCGGCACCCAGCGACAGCATGCCCGGACGCTGCCCGGCATGCATGGATGCTGCCGTGGGCGTCCGGCAGCGTGCGTGGACGCTCTCGGGGGCATGCCCCGGGGCCGACCCTCGGGACCCGGGGGCATGCCCCGGGGCCCCCCGGGGCATGCCTCGGCCATGCACCGGGGCCGTTGTGGGGGCCTTCCTCGGGACTCAGGGGCATGCCTTGGCCATGCACCGGGGCCGTTTCGGGGCGATGTGCGGGACGCGGGGCCATGCACCGGGGCCGTTCTGAGGGCGTTCCCCGGGACTCGGGCCATGCCTTGGCCGCGCCCCGGGGCCGTTCCGGGGCGACGTGCGGGACTCGGGGCCATGCCTTGGGCATGCACCGGGGCGTTCCTCGGGACTCGGGGGCACGCCCCGGGGCGAGGTGCGGGACTCGGGGGCATGCCGTGGCCATGCACCGTGGCCGTTCCGGGGGCCTTCCTCGGGACCGGGGGGGCACGCCTTGGGCATGGACCGGGGCCGATCCTCGGGACGCGGGGGCACGCCTTGGGCATGCACCGGGGCCGTTTGGGGGCGTTCCTCGGGACCGGGGGGCACGGCCCGGGGCGATGTGCGGGACTCGGGGGCATGCCTTGGCCTTGCCACGGGGCGATGGGCGGGACTCGGGGGGCATGCCTTGGCCTTGCTTCGGGGGGCGTTCTAGAGGCGATGCACGGGGGCATGCCCCGGGGCCGATGTGCGGGACGCGGGGGCAGGCCTCGGCCGTGCACGGGGCCGCTCCCCGGGACTCGGGGGCATGCCTTGGCATCGACGTTCGGGACTTGGGGCACCAATATGGGGGCACGCGGCACGCCACGGGGCCTAGCTCTCGACCCTCCCTCCGCCCAGTCCGCCCAAGGTCCGCTCAAGTCCGTCAAGTCCGCCCCCGCGCCCCTGCGTCCCTGCGCCCTGCGCCCTGTCAAAGATTATAATGCGCGCGGGGGGGTCACGGGCCGGGGGCGGGGTGTCACTCACCATCGTTCATCCTGCTCGGGTCGCGGACGGGGCGGGGCACTAGCTCAATCACCTTCCCCCTAAAGAGCACAACGAGCTTTCGTGGCCGTGCCAGGAGTGGACATCAACCGTGCCGATTTTTCATACTCCGCCCGGGCCATCCCCCTAGAGAGCTTCAGGAGGTTTTGTGGCCGTGCCCGGAGTGGACATCAACCGTGCCTATTTTTCATACTCCGCCCGGACCATCCCCCTAGAGAGCTTCAGGAGGTTTGGTGGCCGTGCCCGGAGTGGACATCAACCGTGCCGATTTTTCATACTCAGCTGAGACAGGTCACGGCCTGCGGCCAGCGTTCACAGGCCAGCGGCCAGCGTTCACAGGACAGCGGCCAGCGTTCACAGGCTGCGGCCAGCGTTCAGGACAGGCGGCCAGCGTTCACAGCCTGCGGCCAGCGTTCACAGGCTGCGGCCAGCGTTCAGGACAGGCGCCCAGCGTTCACAGCCTGCGGCCAGCGTTCAGGACAAGCGGCCAGCGTTCACAGCCTGCGGCCAGCGTTCACAGGCTGCGGCCAGCGTTCAGGACCTGCGGTCAGCGTTCACAGGCGGCGGCCAGCGTTCAGGACAAGCGGCCAGCGTTCACAGCCTGCGGCCAGCGTTCACGACCAGCGGCCAGCGTTCACAGGCTGCGGCCAGCGTTCAGGACAAGCGGCCAGCGTTCACAGGCTGCGGCCAGCGTTCACAGGCTTCGGCCAGCGTTCAGGACAAGCGGCCAGCGTTCACAGGCTGCGGCCAGCGTTCAGGACAAGCGGCCAGCGTTCACAGCGTGCGGCCAGCGTTCACAGGCTGCGGCCAGCGTTCAGGACAAGCGGCCAGCGTTCAGGACAAGCGGCCAGCGTTCACAGGCTGCGGCCAGCGTTCAGGACAAGCGCCCAGCGTCCACAGCCTGCGGCCAGCGTTCAGGACAAGCGGCCAGCGTTCACAGCCTGCGGCCAGCGTTCAGGACAAGCGGCCAGCGTTCACAGCCTGCTGCCAGCGTTCACAGGCTGCGGCCAGCGTTCAGGACAAGCGGCCAGCGTTCACAGGCTGCGGCCAGCGTTCAGGACAAGCGGCCAGCGTTCACAGGCTTGCGGCCAGCGTTCACAGGCTGCGGCCAGCGTTCAGGACAAGCGGCCAGCGTTCACAGGCTGCGGCCAGCGTTCAGGACAAGCGGCCAGCGTTCACATCCTGCGGCCAGCGTTCACAGGCTGCGGCCAGCGTTCAGGACAAGCGGCCAGCGTTCACAGGCTGCGGCCAGCGTTCAGGACAGGCGGCCAGCTTTCACAGCCTGCGGCCAGCGTTCACAGGCTGCGGCCAGCGTTCAGGACAAGCGGCCAGCGTTCACAGCCTGCGGCCATCGTTCACAGGCTGCGGCCAGCGTTCAGGACAAGCGGCCAGCGTTCACAGGCTGCGGCCAGCGTTCACAGGCTGCGGCCCGCGTTCAGGACAAGCGGCCAGCGTTCACAGGCTGCGGCCAGCGTTCAGGACAAGCGGCCAGCGTTCACAGGCTGCGGCCAGCGTTCAGGACCAGCGGCCAGCGTTCAGGACAAGCGGCCAGCGTTCACAGCCTGCGGCCAGCGTTCACAGGCTGCGTCCAGCGTTCAGGACAAGCGGCCAGCGTTCACAGGCTGCGGCCAGCGTTCACAGGCTGCGGCCAGCGTTCAGGACAAGCGGCCAGCGTTCACAGGCTGTGGCCAGCGTTCCCAGGCGGCGGCCAGCGTTCAGGACAAGCGGCCAGCGTTCACAGGCTGCGGCCAGCGTTCAGGACAAGCGGCCAGCGTTCAGGACAAGCGGCCGGCGTTCACAGGCTGCGGCCGGCGTTCAGTACAAGCGGCCAGCGTTCACAGGCTGCGGCCAGCGTTCAGGACAAGCGGCCAGCGTTCAGGACAAGCGGCCAGTGTTCACAGCC
>JAKOGI010004253.1:0-30336 GCA_029747015.1 Carnegiea gigantea
ACAGTGTCATGACAGCGAAACCAATTCAATCCTAAGTGGAGGAGAATTTTCAGCGGAAGAAAAGAAGGAAATTATGAAAAGACACAATCAAGTCTGGAACCTTTGCAAGAAGAATGGTCACATTGATATGGAAAACACTGTCTTCTAGAAATATGCCACAAAAGGGCTTGAATTGTATGGTTTAAAAATGATTCTGCAAAGGTCTTAAAATACATGGTACCCGATCGCGTACACATTTTGTTTCGTTCTCATCTTTCGTAACACTAGTTGTGCCATTTCTTTTTCTTTTATTTCTTTTACGATTTTTCGCATTTTCGAAAAATGTTAAAAAAACTCATAAGCAATTGTGGGTGATAACCACAGGTCGCATCAAATTTTGAAGGGATCACTATGATGAATGAAAATTCTAAGGAAGTGAGCATTATCTCACCCATCATAATTTATTTTAATCCCTACCTTTCATTATTGATGGACTATTTTCAGTCCCTTATGACATGATGAATTGCCTTCCACAACTTGTAGCCATTACCTCATTATGCGTCTCCCTTTCTGTTGAATTCCAAGAGTACACAACCACAAGAGGGGGGTGAATTGTGGTGGCTGATTTTCGCTAAATAACTGACAAACAGGCGTAGCACTTGATTGCAGAGGCTGTTCGAAAATTACAAACAACCTTAAGCCTTGTTTGCAGCGGTTGTTCCCAATTGGTTCAGTAACGAAATTCAAAGTAATAAATGCGGAAATAAAGCACACACAATTTTTACGTGGAAAACACCTCTAGCCCAACTGAGGTGTGAAAAACCACGACCTCCCTCGTGTAGGATTTAACCACTTCACTAACGGGCTGAACACGTTACAAAAGTAACACTCCTTGTTACAACTTGTAAACCACGTAACCTTCTTCCCTAAGACAGGTTATACCACGTCCAATCACACTATATTGGACACATCCAAAGTCCACTCGACTATGGACACACTCACTCACTTTCTGATCTGAGAACAGGGGTACAAAACACCTTACTGGGGGTGCTTCTGCCTTAAGCAGATGTAAGGTACAATGAAGTCCTATTATGCCAATATATTGAAAGCTCAGTTAAGCACAAGCCTGTCACGGTTTTTCTCTTTGAAATGCAACTTTTGGAAATCTCTTACTTCTTGTGTAAAAACCAGATGTGTAAATGGAAGAGAAGATTTCATTATTTAAACACGCAAACCCAACGGCTAATACTTTCAAAAAGGATAGCAAAATCTTCTAATATTAGCAGCTTAGGGAGTTTCTTCAAATAAGATTCCAAACGGCTAGAGAAGATAAGATTTTACTAAAATAAGGGAATTTGATTTTTTCAAGGAATAAAAACTAATTACCCACTAAATATAGCTGTGCAGATTTTGCCCAAAAAAAAAGGATAAAGATTTCGGTTCCAAATTTAAAATCAATCACAGCCTAAAAATAAGGGATAAGAATTTTGAAAAGAGATCCTTAGCAAAAACGGTTTTGCAATCTTTTTCAAATCAAAAATAATCCTTTTTAGAACTTAATTAGTTAGCTTAGGATTTCATAAAAAGATCCTTTAGAGCTGGCATCAACCAAAGGAAATTTACTGGTAAAACAGACAGTCGAGGCTGCTGCAGTTTCAGGAACACCTTAGGCACCCTGTTTTCAGGGTTGTTTGGAAATTGGTGTTCCAAAGCAAATGTCAAAAACTGTTTTAAGAAGTGTTAAATTGAGACTTTCAAGATTGGTATATTAACAAGAGTCTAAAAGATAAAAACTAAACCAAACCTAGACTTCTTGTTGTAAGAATCAGTCATCTTGTCAAGAATAAATATGCTGCTCCAAACACCTTGGTCACCTTGATTCCTCGGGTGATCTTGTATAGTTGAATGTAAGAACTTGTTCCTTAAGACTTAGCCAACTGTTTGGCGAGATTTATTGTTTGCTGATCTTGTATCACTGAAGCTTGGAACCTGTTCCTAAGACTTGTTCTCAACATTTAGCATCCAGGTTAATACGAATATTGCAAACAACAGTGTAGGCCCTGTTTGGAGAGCTTGTTTGGAACAACATTACTTAGACAAATATGTTACACTTGGATTTGTTATCATCAAAACTAAATATAATTATGCAACAAAATTCCCCCTTTTTGATGATGACAAACCAAGTGACCATATTGACAAAAATTAAAAAAAACTTTAAAACTTTAAAGAATGCTGATAGGGATCCACACTAGGTGTAGGTCATAGAGTAAGTCATATGGAAGTCATATGGTCAGACATCTTCCCCCTTTTGGCATCATTAAAAAGCATAAACAACGGGCAATCACATGGTGTTGGCAACAACAAGAAATTTCATTAACAGCCCAGAGATATACAATACCAAACAAAAACATAAAGAGAGAGGGAAGAAAGCATGAGGAAACATTAGGGAGCAGTGGTTTTCTCTTGGGAGGGGCTGTTGGAGGAGAAGACTTAATGGCAGGGAGAGTGGTTTTCTTAGGAGGAGCTTGTTCTTCGGAGGACTCGGAGAACACCGGGGTCCCCTGTTTAAAGGGGGTGTTCTCAAAATCAGAATCCGAGAATCCCGCTGAAGAAGAAGAGGAAAAAATTTCCTCAATGACTGGAGTGGAAGATTTTGTGGTTCTAGGAGAGGAGTAGAAGGTAATTCTTGCAGATTTGTATGTGGGCTTAGCAGATTTTAGAGGAGAGGGGGCTGAGGCTTTTGAGGGTTGAGGCCTTTGTTTGTGGCCTTGATCTAGGCATTCTACTACGCCTAGCCACCATCTTAACCCTTTTTCTTTTCTCTCTGGTTCGGAAGACCGGAGTCACTGATTTGGTTGCTGCAGGGGGGATGTTAATGCCTCTACTTCCCCCTGCCTCAAGAGACTGCTCAGCCGAGTCTCCTTGAAGACCAACTCCCAAATCGTCCTTAAACACCTCCTTATAGGACTCAGACCCTGTTTTGGGTACTGTTTCTTTTTCAGGAAACAGCCCGAAAGAACAGGGCTCTGAAAAATCAAAGAAACCAACATGGGACTCAAAGGCTTCATCTTGGGACCCAGGATTGCCACCAATTTCCCCAGTTGAAGCAAAGTTCTTTTCAGTGAGGGGACAAACAGTCGATCCCTCAAACGCCACCAATTCCCAACCAAAATGGTAGGGAATATCTTTCAAACCCAAGCCCACTGATTTCAGGTCGACACTCTTCAAAAATCCAAAAGGTTTGAAGCTGATTAGGCGAAGAGGAGTGGAGGGTTTACCTTCTAGAATCGCCACTAAAAAACGGCGAGAAGGCAACAGGGGCAGGACCTGTTCGTGAGGCTGGTGCGGGTGCCCTGCTACCCTAAGATTTTGAACCAGAACTTCCAGAGCCGTTGAAGGAAGCCATTTGAGCAAGAATTGGAGAGAGATTAGGGTTTGAGTGAAAGGAAATCGCCGGGTATTTGAGAGAGAGAGAGGTAAAGATTTGGAGATTTAAAGAGAGATAGCATGCTAAATCTTTAAAGATTTACCCGTTACAACGGGTAGATCATTACTAGCCGCCCGTGCATGCCTCGGGAAGGAGGAAAATTTAAAGGCTAGACACAACTTGTTTCACTTACTAACAATCAAGGAGCGTACCTGTTCTTGCTGCTTGCTCTTGAATACGAATCATCGGTAATAAGAGTAACAAGCCCAATCATGTTGGCTTTTAACACGCATCCGCATTCTGCAATCTATATATGTATTCAAATAGCACAAAGATTCGACTGCAAACATTGCTATGGACAAATTGCATCCGCAGTATATAAGAGTCGCGAACAGGGGGAGAGAACAGGTTTCTTAGGTTGTTTTCACCAAACCTAGTTCAAGTCTATTTCTCTCAAATTGATCTCTACCTAGTGCCTTAGTGAATATATCAGCAATTTGATTTTTTGTGGTACAAAAATTCATTGAAGTCAAACCCTTTTCAACATTATCTCCCAAGAAATGATGTCGAATGTCAATATGCTTTGTTCTTTTATGTTGACAAGGATTTTTGGCAATGTTAATTGCACTTGTGTTATCACAAAAAATAGGAATGCATCCAGTGTCAACACAAAAGTCCTTAAGCTGTTGTCTTATCCACAGCAGTTGAGCACAACATGAAGCTGCTGCAACATATTCAGCTTCTGCTGTGGACATGGCAACTGAATGTTGTTTCTTGGTTGCCCAAGATACCAAACAAGGTCCAAGGAAATGAGCCATACCGGAGGTGCTTTTCCTATCAACCAAGAATCCTGCATAGTCAGCATCAGCATATCCAACAAGATCAAAATTACAACCTCTAGGATACCATAGAGCTAAATCAGGTGTATGCTTTAAATATCTTAGTATCTGTTTAACGGCCTTAAGATGAGTCTCTTTAGGGCAAGACTGAAAACGGGCACATAAACCAACACTGAAAACAATGTCAGGTCTACTAGCGGTGAGGTATAAGAGTGACCCTATCGTGCCTCTATAGAGTTTCTCCTTAACTGAGGGGCTCCCATCATCCATTACCAACTTGGTTGAAGGAGAAATGGGAGTGTCTATGGGCTTTGGCTGACTCCATTCCAAAACGCTTAAGTAGTTCCTTGATATACTTTTGTTGATGGATCATGGTGCCGTTTGAAGTTTGCTTGATCTGTAAGCCTAAGAAGAAATTAAGCTCACCCATCATGCTCATTTCAAACTCACTCCTCATCATTTTGAAAATTCATTGCATAAATCATGATGAGTTGCCCCAAATATGATGTCATCAACATATACTTGCACAATCAACAGATGTTCCCCCTTAGTTTTTAGAAACAAGGTATTATCTACCTTGCCTCTTCTAAAATCATTTTCAAGAAAAAAGCTTGACAATCATTCATACCAAGCTCTCGGAGCTTGTTTTAGACCATAAAGAGCTTTGTCAAGTTAAAAAACATGATCAGAAAATTCATTGTTTTGGAAACCAGGGGGTTGTTTGACATACACCTCTTCCTTAAGGTATCCATTTAGAAATGCACTTTTCACGCCCATTTGATATAGCTTGATCTCCATATGGGCTGCAAAGGCTATTAGGATATGAATAGCCTCAATTCTAGCAACTGGTGTAAAGGTTTCTTCGTAATCAATCCCTTCTTCCTGATTGTACCCTTGAACCACCAGCCGTGCCTTGTTCCTGGTGACTGTTCCGGACTCATCAAGTTTGTTTCGGAACACCCACTTGGTTCTAATGATTGTTCTATCTGCAGGTCGAGGTACAAGGTGCCATACTTTGTTCCTTTCAAATTGATGAAGTTCTTCTTGCATTGCTGTGACCCAATCTAAATCTGCAAGAGCTTCATTCACATTCTTTGGCTCAATGTTAGAGAGAAATGCATAGAATGCACAAAAATTCTTAAGCTTTGATCTAGTTTGCACTCCAGTATTAATATCAGACAAATTTGCTCAAGAGGGTGCGAACGTTGGTGCTTCCATGGCCGTGGAGTAAGTGGATCCACAGACACATGCTCTACTCTAACTGGAACACTTGGAGACCCAGGCTCACAATCAGTGCCCGAGCCTGTTCCTGAGGAACCTGACTGGTGTTGTCCCGAACAAGGTTCAGCGGTGTTTCCCCCTGTTTGGTTCTCCCCTTGCCTGTCGTTCCGAGGAACACCTTTAGGAGTTGTTTTCTCCAAGGTGTTCTTACCTTGTCTATCTTGGAGAAACACTTCTTTTCGAACAAGACCTAATTCAAATTCTTCCTCCTGTGCATCATTCTCACTCAATGAGTTAGATTCATCAAAAAGCACATGTACACTTTCCTCAACACATAAGGTTCTTTTGTTAAACACTTTGTAAGCCTTACTGTGAGAGGAGTAACCAAGAAATATTGCCTCATCACTCCTAGGATCAAACTTTCCTAAGGCATCCTTCCCATTATTATGCACAAAACCCCTGCAACCAAATGTTCTCAGGTACGTAATGTTGGGTTTTCTGCCTTTGAAAAGTTCATAAGGAGTTTTGTTTAAAATAGGTCTGATCATGCATCTATTTATAATGTAACATGAAGTGTTCAATGCTTCTGCCCAGAAATTCCAAGGAAGACCACTAGCAATAAGCATTGTTCTAGTCATGTCTTCTAGGGTGCGATTTTTGCGCTCAACCAACCCATTTTGTTGGGGTGTTGTTGGAGCTGAAAAGTTATGATCAACACCATGTTCATTACAATAGTTAATAAAACTTGCGTTTTCAAATTCAGTACCATGATCAGATCTCAAGCTAACTAAAGAGTGTCATATTCTCTTTTCAACCTTTTTGAGAAAGGCAATAAAATTCTCAAAGGTTTTATCCTTGGATGCCAAAAACAAGGTCCAAGTAAATCGAGAGTAATCATCCACTACAACAAGCACATACCTCTTCCCACCTCTACGTGCTATCCTCATAGGACCACACAGATCAATGTGTAATAATTCTAGAGGTCGGGTAGTGCTTACACACTTTTTCGATTTAAAAGAGGATCTGACTTGTTTGCCTTTTGCACAAGCTTCACATACCTTGTCATCATTAAATTTGATGGAAGGTAGTCCAACACCTAGGTCTTTAGAAACAAGTTTGTTCAGAAGAGATAGACTTGCATGACCTAGTCTCTTGTGCTAGAGCATTACATCATCATTCAAGGCACTCAAACAAGTCAGATTGTTTTGGGGAAGTGTGAAAATACATACTTTGTAAATATTTTTGTGTCGCTTCCCCCTTAATACGACATCTCCTGTGTTTGAGTTTACAACCAAGCAACGTGTTGATGAGAACACTACTAGGTTGTTTTATCACACAGTTGGGACACACTAAGTAAATTATGCTTCAAACCATCAACTAAGTATATATTTTCAATCGAGTGGGAGTGGGACTCACCAATCTTACCTATACCGACAATTGTCCTAGACTTGCCGTTTCCAAATGCCACACTTCCACCATCCAAAGCTGTAAGTGAGAGAAAGTTGGATTTTTCACCGGTCATATGCCTCGAACACCCACTATCAACATACCACAGCTGCTTGTTTTCAAGGTTGTTCCCTAGGCTGTTTGCTGGGTTGTTTGCTGGGTTGTTCTTTCTTACTTCAGCCTGCAAAACAAATCAAGGGTTAGTTTTGGGAACCCAGATCCACTTGGGTCCCATTCTTTTAGACAGATAAATCTCATCTTTCCTAATCCAGATTTGGTTTACATAGCCTTCATTTTTTTTTAATGGCATACCTTCTTGAAGGATAAGTGTATCGATAGTGACCCGTTTTACCGTAGTGAAAGCAAACAATGTTTTCAGGTAATCCAACACACTTTTTGTTTGCAGGGTAAACGGTTTATTTGGGCTTAAATCC
Organism: Carnegiea gigantea; assembly: GCA_029747015.1. NCBI lineage: Eukaryota > Viridiplantae > Streptophyta > Magnoliopsida > Caryophyllales > Cactaceae > Carnegiea > Carnegiea gigantea. Next base: position 7,347 of record JAKOGI010004253.1, read on the forward strand.
TAGTCCTCTTTTGTTTTGGCTGTGATGAGTGTTTAGCCACTCCAATGCTCTTGATGACTTGTTCCAACGCTTGGTTGTGACATGCTTGGTTTCCAGTTTTTCTATATTAGCATGCAAGCTCTTGTTCTCTTCGAGCAAAGACTCAACCATTCCTTCCACCTCAAGGAGTTTTTCCTCCACTCGAGAATAATCTCCCCCTTTTATAAAGAGGTTTTCCTTGAGCATGTTAATATTTTCATATAAGCCTAGTTTTTCATTTTTAAGGGTCTCATTTTCAAGTTCTAGGTCTCGTACATCTCTTTTCAATTCTGCACAGGTATCCATCAATGAATACAACAATTCTTCAAGAGTTGCCTTATTGAGACCACGTGCCTTGTTCTTGAGATCGGTAAGGCTGTTTGTTGACTCATCATCTGAATCCGTGTCACTTTGTGCCATGAGAGCTACAGCACCTTCATCAGTTTCAGACTCTTCTTCATCTTCAGAGGAGTCACCCAGGCAGCCAGCATTGCTTTCGAGAATCGTTTCCCAGAACTGTTTGCAGCTTGTTTTCTACCTTGTTTCCTGGGGTGTTCGTGCTCTTGCTCTTCTCAAAGTAAGGGACAGTTTTTCACTATGTGGTCTGTTTTGCCACATTTGAAACACCCAGAAAACTGTTCTCGGGGGGTGTTTCTGGTTTCGTTGAAGTCCTTCCTTTTACTGTTTTCTTTAACTTTCTTGAAGAATTTCTTGAACTTTCGAGTCATCATGGCCATCTCTTCTTCCTCAAGATCAGAATCATCATCTTCTTGTGCTTTTAAGGGAAGTCCTCGATCTTTCTTCATCTCCTCTTTCTGTTGAGAATTTTTTCTCAGTTCGTATGTTTGGAGATTACCAATCAACTCGTCTAGGGTGATCTTGCTCATGTCTTTGGCTTCTTGGATGGCTGTTACCTTAGCTTCCCATGATCGAGGCAAAATCCTTAGAATTTGCCTTACCAACTCTTCAGTGGTGAAGGATTTTCCCAGGGATTTTAACTCGTTTGTTATGTGAGTGAAGCGGGTACACATATCCATCACATTCTCACGATCACCCATATCAAACAACTCGTATTGTCTCATGAGTAACTCAATGCGTGATTGTTTGACTTGACTTGTTCCTTCATGAGCTACTTGTAAAGAATTCCATATTTCTTGAGCTGACTCACATTCTGAGATGCGAGTATATTCATCGGGTCCTAGGCCAAAATAGAGAAGTTTCTTGGCCTTGGCATTCTTTTCCATCTTCTTGTAATCCTCAGCATCAAACTCTACGGGTTCCTTGGGAACCTTCTTTCCATCTTCAAGCACTTTCGGGGGAACAAGGGGCCCGTTCTTGATGAGCATCCATAACTCGTAATCCTCTGCTTGTATGTAGTTCTCCATCCCGTTTTTCCACCAACTATAGTGTTGGCCATTGAAGTAAGGAGGTCGAGTAATGGATTGACCCTCAAGTATCCCTTGTGGTGCACTCATCTTCACGGATCTCTCAAGGTGTTAGCTTTTTGAAAGAGAACCTGCTCTGATACCACTTGTTGAATTCCAAGAGTACACAACCACAAGAGGGGGGTGAATTGTGGTGGCCGATTTTCGCCAAATAACTGATAAACAGCCGTAGCACTTGATTGCAGAGGCTGTTCGAAAATTACAAACAACCTTAAGCCTTGTTTGCAGCGGTTGTTCCCAATTGGTTCAGTAGCGAAATTCAAAGTAATAAATGCGGAAATAAAGCACGCACAATTTTACGTGGAAAACACCTCTAGCCCAACTGAGGTGTGAAAAACCACGACCTACCTCGTGTAGGATTTAACCACTTCACTAACGGGCTGAACACGTTACAAAAGTAACACTCCTTGTTAGAACTTGTAACCCACGTAACCTTCTTCCCTAAGACAGGTTACACCACGTCCAATCTCACCAGATAGGACACGTCCAAAGTCCACACGACTGAGGACACACTCACTCACTTTCTGTTCTGAGAACAGGAGTACAAAACACCTTACTGGGGTGCTTCTGACTTAAGCAGATGTAAGGTACAATGAAGTCCTATTATGCCAATATATTGAAAGCTCAGTTAAGCCCAAGCCTGTCACGGTTTTTCTCTTTGAAATGCAGCTTTTGGAAATCTCTTACTTCTTGTATAAAAACCGGATGTGTACATGGGAGAGAAGATTTCATTATTTAAACACACAAACCCAACGGCTAATACTTTCAAAAAGGATAACAAAATCTTCTAACATTAGCAGCTTAGGGAGTTTCTTCAAATAAGATTCCCAACGGCTAGAGAAGATAAGATTTTACTAAAATAAGGGAATTTGATTTTTTCAAGGAATAAAAACTAATTACCCACTAAATATAGCTGTGCAGATTTTGCCAAAAAAAAAGGATAAAGATTTCGATTCCAAATTTGAAATCAAACACGGCCTAAAAATAAGGGATAAGAATTTTGAAAAGAGATCCTTAGCAAAAACGGTTTTGCAAGCTTTTTCAAATCAAAAATAATCCTTTTTAGAACTTAATTAGTTAGCCTAGGATTCATACAAAGATCCTTTAGAGCTGGCACCCAACCAAAGGAGATTTACTGGTAAAACAGACAGTCGAGGCTGCTGCAGTTTCAGGAACACCTTAGGCACCCTATTTTCAAGGTTGTTTGGAAATTGGTGTTCCAAAGCAAATGTCAAAAACCGTTTTAAGAAGTGTTAAATTGAGACTTTCAAGATTGGCATATTAACAAGAGTCTAAAAGATAAAAACTAAACCAAACTAAGACTTCTTGTTGCAAGAATCAGTCATCTTGTTAAGAATAAATATTCTGCTCCAAACACCTTGGTCACCTTGATCCCTCAAGTGATCTTGTATAGCTGAATGTAAGAACGTGTTCCTTAAGACTTAGCCAACTGTTTGGTGAGATTTGTTGTTTACTGATCTTGTATCACTGAAACTTGGAACCTATTCCTAAGACTTGTTCTCAACATTTAGCATCCAGGTTAATATGAATATTACAAACAACAGTGTAGGCCCTGTTTGGAGAGCTTGTTTGGAACAACATTACCTAGACAAATATGTTACACTTGGATTTGTTATCATCAAAACTAAATATAATTATGCAACAAATTCCCCCTTTTTGATGATGACAAACCAAGTGACCATATTGACAAAATTTATAAAAAACTTTAAAACTTTAAAGAATGCTGATAGGAATCCACACTAGGTGCTAGGTCATAGAGCAAGTCATATGGTCAGACATCTTCCCCCTTTTGGCATCATTAAAAAGCATAAACAACTGGCAATCATATGGTGTTGGCAACAACAAGAAATTTCATTAACAGCCAGAGATATACAATACCAAACAAAAACATAAAGGGAGAGGGAAGAAAACATGAGGAAACATTAGGGAGCAGTGGGTGATGGTGACTGTGGAGAGGGGATTTTGGGAGCAAGAGAAGAGAGAAGGGCCAGGAGGTCTTCATGGCGTTTGACAGAGAGGGCCTTCTCTTCATCTAAGGCAGCTTTGACAGTAGAGAGCTCTTCCTTGAGCCGAGAATTATCTTGAAGAACATCCTCAAGTTTCCCTGAGGAACGGCCAGAAACAGGGCGAGGTGGTCTGGTGCCCTATTTGGAGGCAGAGCCCTCGGCCAAAGCATAGCCACACCCCATAAGGGTGTTAGTCCCTATCTCATTAATGATTTGGGTAGCCACCTTCTTTTTGAGCTCTATCCCAAAATGCTCAAAGACCTTCGTCAGCAGAAAGCCATATCCAAGATCATGTGCCCGAGTAGTGTTTGCAATACGCGCAATATAGCGAATCATAAGGGCAAGAAGGTTAATGGGTTCCTCCCTGTCCAATAGATCCACCAGGCACTGATCTAGGGCATCAGCCTGATTGCGACCCTGACCCCTTGAAATTATGTTCCTAATAACGAACATGAAGAGCGATTGATGCAGGGGGGTCATGTCACCCTTCTTCACAGAGGTGGGTGTTTGCAGACCCTGGTTTTGACTTAACCGCTGTGAAAGCTCGAGCAGCCTGGCTGTCCCTAACACAGACTTATCCTCCCTCACATACACATCAAAATCATGTGACGGGACACCCAAAATGTCACCCAGAGAGCGGGCATCAAATTGTACTTCTTTATCACCAATGGTGCTTGTCACCGCTCCTTCAGTGACAGCACAGTTGGCATAGAATTCAGCCAACTCTTGTCCAGAACACTCCAACTCGGTGTTTGCAAAGAGATCCAACCACTGCTGGGCTCTCAATTTCTGCAGGAACACCTCTAACCCATGTTCCTGGAAAAAAGGAACTTTCACTATCTTCCCCCTCACTATGTTGCGCTTGAGCAGATGCGCTACCTTGGTAGATGAAGGGGAGGTAGTGGTTTTTTTCGCTCTTTTGGAGAGAGAAGAGGTGAAGGTCTTTCTCTTGGGAGGGGCTGTTGGAGGAGAAGACTTAATGGCAGGGGGAGTGGTTTTCTTAGGAGGAGCTTGTTCTTCGGAGGACTTGGAGAACACCGGGGTCCCCTGTTTAAAGGGGGTGTTCTCAGAATCAGATTCCGAGAATCCCGCAGAAGAACAAGAGGAAGAAATTTCCTCAATGACTGGAGTGAAAGATTTTGTGGTTCTAGGAGAGGAGTCGAAGGCAATTCTTGCAGATTTGTGCGTGGGCTTAGCAGATTTTGGAGGAGAGGGGGCTGAGGCTTTTGAGGGTTGAGGCCTTGTTGTGGCCTTGATCTAGGCATTCTGCTACGCCTAGCCACCATCTTAACCCTTTTTCTTTTCTCTCCGGTTTGGAAGACCGGAGTCACTGATTCGGTTGCTGCAGGGGGGATGTTCATGCCACTACTTCCCCCTGCCTCAAGAGACTGCTCAGCCGAGTCTCCTTGAAGACTAACTCCCAAATCGTCCTTAAACACCTCCTCATAGGACTCAGACCCTGTTTCGGGTACTGTTTCTTTTTCAGGAAATAGCCCGAAAGAACAGGGCTCAGAAAAATCAAAGAAACCAACATGGGACTCAAAGGCTTCATCTTGGGACCCAGGATTGCCACCAATTTCCCCAGTTGAAGCAAAGTTCTTTTCAGTGAGGGGACAAACAGTCGATCCCTCAAACACCACCAATTCCCAACCAAAATGGCAGGGAATATCTTTCAAACCCAAGCCCACTCATTTCAGGTCGACACTCTTTAAAAATCCAAAAGGTTTGAAGCTGATTGGGCGAGGAGGAGTGGAAGGTTTACCTTCTAGAATCGCTATTAAAAACGGCGAGAAGGCAACAGGGGCAGGACCTGTTCGTGAGGCTGGTGCGGGTGCCCTGCTACCCTGAGATTTTGAACCAGAACTTCTAGAGCCGTTGAAGGAAGCCATTTGAGCAAGAATTGGAGAGAGATTAGGGTTTGAGTGAAAGGAAATTTCCGGGTATTCGAGAGAGAGAGAGAGGTGTGATGAGAGAGAGAGGCAAAGATTTGGAGATTTAAAGAGAGAGAGCATGCCAAATCTTTAAAGATTTACCCGTTACAATGGGTAGATCATTACTAGCCGCCCGCGCATGCCTCGGGAAGGAGGAAAATTTAAAGGCTAGACACAACTTGTTTCATATACTAACAATCAAGGAGCGTACCTGTTCTTGCTGCTTGCTCTTGAATACGAATCATCGGTAATAAGAGTAACAAGCCCAATCATGTTGGCTTTTAACACGCATCCGCATTATGCACTCTATATATATACACAAATAGCACAAAGATTCGACTGCAAACATTGCTATGGACAAATTGCATCCGCAGCATATAAGCGTTGCGAACAGGGGGAGAGAACAGGTTTCTTAGGTTGTTTTCACCAAACCTAGTTCAAGTCTATTTCTCTCAAATTGATCTCTACCTAGTGCCTTAGTGAATACATCAGCAATTTGATTTTCTGTGGCACAAAAATTCATTGAAGTCAAACCCTTTTCAACGTTATCTCTCAAAAAATGATGTCGAATGTCAACATGTTTTGTTCTTTTATGTTGACACGGATTTTTGGCAATATTAATTGCACTAGTGTTATCACAAAAGATAGGAATGCATCCAGTGTCAACACAAAAGTCCTTGAGTTATTATCTTATCCACAGCAATTGAGCACAACATGAAGCAGCTGCAACATATTCAGCTTCTGCTATGGACATGGCAATTGAATGTTATTTCTTGGTTGCCCAAGATAGCAAACAATGTCCAAGGAAATGAGCCATACTTGAGGTGCTTTTCCTATCAACCAAGAATCCTGCATAGTCAGCATCAGCATATCCAACAAGATCAAAATTGCAACCTCTAGGATACCATAGAGCTAAATCAGGTGTATGCCTTAAATATCTTAGTATCTGTTTAACAGCCTTAAGATGAGTCTCTTTAGGGCAAGACTGAAAACGGGCACATAAACCAACACTGAAAACAATGTCGGGCCTACTAGCGGTAAGGTATAAGAGTGACCCTATCATGCCCCTATGGAGTTTCTCCTCAACTGAAGGACTCCCATCATCCATTACCAACCTGGTAGAAGGAGAAATGGGAGTATCAATGGGCTTGGCCGACTCCATCCCAAAACGCTTAAGTAGTTCCTTAATATACTTTTGTTGATGGATCATGGATCATGGTAGAGTTTCTCTGTCTTCAGCTTCTTCCCTTCTTTGAGTGGCACGCTCGTGCCACCTCGCCTGGAGTGACCGTGCCTCTTATTTTAACTCAATATTGATCCTTTTTGCTTAGCTTGTTTTCCTCATTTATTCAAGTCAGGCTCCTGTAAACACAAAAACACGACTTTTAGGCAGATTTGAGATAAACAATGAATAATCGACCTCTAAACTCACAAAATTATACCAGAAACTGCCGAGTTAATAGGTAAAAATCATGCCTAAAAGTGTGTAAAAAATAGGTTTATCATTTTACATAACCTTCATTTCTTTTAATGGCATACCTTCTTGAAAGACAAGTGTATTGATAGTGACCCATTTTACCGCAATGAAAGCAAACAATGTTTTCAGGTAATCCAACACACTTTTTGTTTGCAGGGTAAACAGTTTGTTTGGGCTTAAATCCTAGTCCTCTTTTGTTTTGGCTGTGATGAGTGTTTAGCCACTCCAATGCTCTAGAGGACTTGTCCCAACACTTGGTTGTGACAAGCTTGGCTACCAGTTTTTCTATATTAGCATGCAAGCTCTTGTTCTCTTCGAGCAAAGACTCAACCATTCCTTCCACCTCAAGGAGTTTTTCCTCCACTCGAGAATAATCTCCCGCTTTTATAAAGAGGTTTTCCTTGAGCATGTTAATATTTTCATATAAGCCTAGTTTTTCATAGCTGTGCAGATTTTGGTTCCAAATTTGAAATCAAACACGGCCTAAAAATAAGGGATAAGAATTTTGAAAAGAGATCCTTAGCAAAAACGGTTTTGCAAGCTTTTTCAAATCAAAAATAATCCTTTTTAGAACTTAATTAGTTAGCCTAGGATTTCATAAAAAGATCCTTTAGAGCTGGCACCCAACCAAAGGAGATTTTCTGGTAAAACAGACAGTCGAGGCTGCTGCAGTTTCAGAAACACCTTAGGCACCCTGTTTTCAGGGTTGTTTGGAAATTGGTGTTCCAAAGCAAATGTCAAAAACCGTTTTAAGAAGTGTTAAATTGAGACTTTCAAGATTGGCACATTAACAAGAGTCTAAAAGATAAAAACTAAACCAAACCAAGACTTCTTGTTGTAAGAATCAGTCATCTTGTCAAGAATAAATATGCTGCTCCAAACACCTTGGTCACCTTGATTCCTCGGGTGATCTTGTATAGCTGAATGTAAGAACTTGTTCCTCAAGACTTAGCCAACTGTTTGGCGAGATTTGTTGTTTGCTGATCTTGTATCACTGAAGCTTGGAACCTGTTCCTAAGACTTGTTCTCAACATTTAGCATCCAGGTTAATACGAATATTACAAACAACAGTGTAGGCCCTGTTTGGAGAGCTTGTTTGGAACAACATTACTTAGACAAATATGTTACACTTGGATTTGTTATCATCAAAACTAAATGTAATTATGCAACACTTCCCCCCCCATTTTTTACTGTTTGTGCTTATTTTGAAAGTAAAACTCAAGTCATGCAATGGCAGAACGTAACCTTTAACTTGAAGAGATTATACTACTTATTAAACGTGACACCCATATCTTGCGTTTGCGGTATTTCTCTATGTTCTTATTTGGACGGATTAATTTATCTCGGTCCTTACTCTGAAATGCTATGGATTTTCCTATTGGATGATCAATCAAATCACGAGGATCCTGTGGCGAATGTTATGCTAAAGGGAGGTAAGGTTTTCCATACATTTATGAGGTAAAGAAATTCAAAAATGCATCTTTGATAGTGAGTCCGACTATCAAATGGTAGTTATGCAATTGTTTTGCATATAGGAAGAATTGGCTCCAAAGTTGTACCAAAAAGGAACATTGACATCCTAGACTTTGGGTGGGATAATTTTAATTGAAATTTTTCGAAAACCCATCAACTGAGAAAAGGGGAAGATGAAAGGTGTTTGGTGACATCCCATCTCATGGAAGGCGAACGAAGAATTGAAATTAAGGGAGGAAGAAGTTCATGGGGCTTGAAGAAATTTACAGAAGTTGACTCCTATTGTAAAAAATGAATATGAATACATAACATGCAAGAATTGCGCCCCTCACCATACGCAGCACGCATGTTCTCAATTGATCAGATATTGCTCACCGTATTGTCGCTGCGGGTTTTATCCATCAATAATACATGGACAGACAACTTGGGTAAAATAAAAAAATTGGTTGATTCTACCTGTTAACTGTTTGGGGACACTGCACTCAACGGTTTAGATTTATTGCATTTGGGCAAAACGCCAGATTCATCAACATATTGGAGTCGGAAAAAATTGTGATTACCAAAGAATATAGCAATTCAGTAAATTCTAATTTTCTAGAAAATGAATATTAGCTAAAATGCTCAACAGACAATCTAGTATGTAAAGATTATGTATTACACCCTACCACATTCTTGTTCGACGAATTAACAAATATTTACTGGAAATTATTGCCTATGCGTTTGCTATGTTGCATTCATGGGTTTCTCCTTAATAATACTGATGAATCCAATTTGTTCCATGTCGTGATCATTATATGTAGAGAACTCTTCTTTATTTTAGGACTTTTCAGGGTGTTAAGTTAAATCAATGAATGTAATACGCGGTATTCCAGACTTCGTTTCATTTATTACGTCTTACTACAAAATGTTAACTCGCGTGGTTTTTTTTCGTGTCGGCTAACGTTACCTTTTATGCATCCACAACTCATTCACCAATTCCCCATTAAAAATTTTGTTGTGTGCTAATAATCTCCTTACTTCTTTGTAGGCATATGTTTTTGGGCGTTTACTTGATGATTCTCTATGGCATATCAATTCTAGAGTGCAAGTGAAACTGTGCAAGTATCACATTAAGGCAATGCAACGTAAGACTTGTCAGGCATATTTTTCTCTATTTTCTTCTGAATGCTGGTTGATACGTTTAACATAAGCCTAATATTTAGTTAGTTAAGAAAATTAAATTAGTTAATACAAACGTTAAAATAAATGGGGATTGTAATATCCCCATTACTAATTTGACACAAATCTTCATATGTAGATGTACACCTGGCCACGTTGATGTGATACTCGAAGCTCCTATGCAATGCCCTTGGAACCATGCTAATGCCACACCCAAAATAGTTAACTGTTTTGGATCCTGAACCCCATTTACTCGCCATGCTTTAGGAAATACGATTATTAGATAAACAAGACTTATCAAAAGTTGAGCTTGAACTAAGAAGACCCAACCCATTCTTTAAAGGAACCCATGGTTGAGAAAATTGGTCGGTTTCATTGCTTCTATGTTAAGATACGTAAGTAATCGTACGAATAGAGGAGATCAACAACAATTAAAACTAAAGTTGCATGCCTCTTTTGTTACACGGTGCAAATGAACACACGAGAATCCTTAGATGATTAGAACCTTAGAAAGCATGAGAAGACTTTGCCAACAAACATATATAGCTACAACAGTTGTTACATTCCAAATATTTAACTTCCTTTCCTTTTTCATAGTGTGTATTCCGCACATAGTCTTGGCTCGGTAAAATTGAGATAATAATTTCAAGATGGGACTTTTAGGAAGTCATTTGTTTTGATCCTTTTCTATTGCAACGATTAGAAACAAATTCTCCATATTAAGCTATATTTAGTTATAGTTGGATTTGAAATTAAGTTTATTTTATGTAACAACTACAATGAGGAGTTTCATTTCTACTCCTCCTAAATAGGGATACGTTTTTCTCCACTTGTTCTAATGTTGCTTAAGTCTTGAACATACTATAAATATGTGTCATGGGAAAGGTTCATTTCATCATCCACTTGTTCGGATTACCACTTCAGTTTGCAAAGTAGACACCACAACTTAAGCAAATTCTATTACAATAGAAAAGAAAAACACATTCATTGGAATTGACGGATTCAAAACATATCCTAGCCATGAAGTTATCCATCATCTTTATGACCCTTAATACATTTTTCATTGCAACCACCCACGCAGCACCTGTGCCAAGCATAGATCCCATAATTGGTTGCGCGGACAAGATAAGCAGCTCTTGTGGGCCTAAAGTTTATGCATTTATATTTGAGGAAAGTGGCGTCTTGTCCCAGGATTGTTGTGGGTTATTATTGAAAGAAGGGAAAGAGTGTCATGACAACCTGACAAATTCAATCCTGAGCAAAGGAGGATTTTCTACTGAAGAAACGGAGGAAATATTGGAAAGGAACTCTGAAGTTTGGAACCTTTGCAAGAGGAGCGGTCACATTGGAGGCACTCAAGCCGCACCAGCAACAATCGTACAACCCCTAAAAGGTTGTGCAGGCAAGGTCACCAGTGCTTGTGGGCCCAAAATATATGAGTTTGTGTTCGACAACAGCGGCATCCTATCTGAAAAATGTTGTGAGCAGTTGTTGAATGCAGGAAGAGAGTGTCATGATAGCGATACCAATTCAATCCTAAGTGAAGGAGAATTCTCCAAGGAAGAAAGGGAGGAAGTATTGGCAAGGCACAGTGAAGTTTGGAACCTTTGTAAGAGGAGCGGTCACATTGGAGGCACTCAACCAGTACCTGCACCAACCGTACAACCCCTAACAGGTTGTGCAGGCAAGGTCACCAGTGCTTGTGGGCCTAAAGTATATGCATTTGTGTTTGACAAAAGTGGCGTTCTGTCCGAAAAATGTTGTGAGCTGTTGTTGAATGCAGGAAGACAGTGTCATGACAGCGAAACCAATTCAATCCTAAGTGAAGGAGAATTTTCTGCGGAAGAAAAGAAGGAAATTATGAAAAGACACAATCAAGTCTGGAACCTTTGCAAGAAGAATGGTCACATTGATATAGAAAACACTGTCTTCTAGAAATATGCACAAAAGGGCTTGAATTGTATGGTTTAAAAATGATTCCGCAAAGGTCTTAAAACACATGGTACCCGATCGCGTACACATTTTATCTCGTTCTCATCTTTCGTAACACTAGTTGTGCCATTTCTTTTTCTTTTATTTCTTTTACGATTTTTCGCATTTTCGAAAAATGTTAAAAAAACTCATAAACAATTGTGGGTGATAACCACAGGTCGCATCAAATTTTGAAGGGATCACTATGATGAATGAAAATTCTAACGGAAGTGAGCATTATCTCACCCATCATAATTTATTTTAATCCCCACCCTGCATTATTGATGGACTATTTTCAGTCCCTTATGACATAATGAATTGCCTTCCACAACTTGTAGCCATTACCTCATTATGCGTCTCCCTTCCCCCCCTTCATTTTTTAATGTTTGTGCTTATTTTAAAAGTAAAACTCAAGTCATGCAATGGCAGAACGTAACCTTTAACTTGAAGAGATTATACTACTTATTAAACGTGACACCCATATCTTGCGTTTGCGGTATTTCTCTATGTTCTTATTTGGACGGATTAATTTATCTCTGTCCTTGCTCTGAAATGCTATGGATTTCCCTATTGGATGATCAATCAAATCACGAGGATGCTGTGGCGAATGTTATGCTATTGGGAGGTAAGGTTTTCCATACATTTATGAGGTAAAGAAATTCAAAAATGCATCTTTGATGGTGAGTCCGACTATCAAATGGTAGTTATGCAATTGTTTTGCATATAGGAAGAATTGGCTCCAAAGTTGTACCAAAAAGGAACATTGACGTGGGGGTTATTTTTGTTCACCCTCTCTTAGACTTTGGCTGGGATAATTTTAATTGAAATTTTTCGAAAACCCATCAACTGAGAAAAGGAGAAGAGGAAAGGTGTTTGGTGACATCCCATCTCATGGAAGGCAAACAAAGAATTGAAATTAAGGGAGGAAGAAGTTCATGGGGCTTGAAGAAATTTACAGAAGTCGACTCCAATTGCAAAAAATGAATATGAATACGTAAAACGCAAGAATTACGCCCCTCACCATACGCAGCACGTATGTTCTCAGTTGATCAGATATTGCTCACTGTATTGTCGCTGCGGGTTTTATCCATCAATAATACATGGACAGACAACTTGGGTAAAATAAAAAAATTGGTTAATTCCACCTGTTAAACTGTTTGGGGACACTGCACTCAACGGTTTAGATTTATTGCATTTGGGTAAAACGCCAGATTCATCAACATATTGGAGTCGGAAAAAAATTATGATTACCAAAGAATATAGCAATTCAGTAAATTCTAATTTTCTAGAAAATGAATATTAGCTAAAACGCTCAACAGACCATCAAGTACGTAAAGATTACGTATTACACCCTACCACATTCTTGTTTGACGAATTAACAAATATCTACTAGAAATTATTGCCTCTGCGTTTGCTGTGTTGCATTCATTGGTTTCTCCTTAAAAATACCGATGAATCCAATTTGTTCCATGCCGTGATCATCATATGCAGAGAACTCTTCTTTATTTTAGGACTTTTCAGGACGTTAAGTTAAATCAATGAATGTAATACGCGGGATTTCAGACTTCGTTTCATTTATTGCGTCCTACTATAGAATGTTCACTCGTGTGGTTTTTTTTCCGTGTCGGCTAACATTTCCCTGTTACGCATCCACAGCTCATTCACCAATTCCACATTAAAAAGTTTGTTGTTGTGCTAATAATCTCCTCACTTCTTCGTAGGCATATGTTTTTGGGCGTTTACTTGATGATTCTCTATGGCATATCAATTCTAGAGTGCAAGTGAAACTGTGCAAGTATCATATTAAGGCAATGCAACGTAAGACTTGTCAGGCATATTTTTCTCTATTTTCTTCTGAATGCTGGTTGCTACATTTAACATAAGCCTAATATTTAGTTAGTTAAGAGAATTAAATTAGTTAATACAAACGTTAAAATAAATGGGGATTGTAATATCCCCATTGCTAATTTGACACAAATCTTCATATGTAGATGTACACCTGGCCACGTTGATGTGATACTCGAAGCTCCTATGCAATGCCCTTGGAACCATGCTAATGCCACACCCAAAATAGTTAACTGTTTTGGATCCTGACCCCCATTTACTCGCCATGCTTTAGGAAATACGATTATTAGATAAACAAGACTTATCAAAAGTTGAGCTTGAACTAAGAAGACCCAACCCATTCTTTAAAGGAACCCATGGTTGGGAAAATTGGTCGGTTTCATTGCTTCTATGTTAAGATACGTAAGTAATCGTACGAATAGAGGAGATCAACAACAATTAAAACTAAAGTTGCATGCCTCTTTTGTTACACGGTGCAAATGAACACACGAGAATCCTTAGATGATTAGAACCTTAGAAAGCATGAGAACACTTTGCCAACAAACATATATAGCTACAACAGTTGTTACATTCCAAATATTTAACTTCCTTTCCTTTTTCATAGTGTGTATTCCGCACATAGTCTTGGCTCGGTAAAATTAAGATAACAATTTCAAGATGAGACTTTTAGGAAGTTATCTGTTTTGATCTTTTTTCTATTGCAACGATTAAAAACAAATTCTCTATATTAAGTTATATTTAGTTATAGTAGGATTTCAAATTAAATTTATTTTATGTGATAACTACAATGAGGAGTTTCATTTCTACTCCTCTTAAATAGGGATATATATTTTCTTTTTTCATTTGTTCTAATGTTGCTTAAGTCTTGCATATACTATAAATATGTGTTATAGGAAAGGTTCATGTCATCATCCACTTGTTCGGATTACCACTTCAGTTTGCAAAGTAGGGACCCCAACTTAAGCAAATTATATTACAATAGAAAAGGAAAACACATTCATTGGACTTGACGGATTCAAAACATATCCTAAGCCATGAACTCATCCATCATCTTCATGATCCTTAATACATTTTTCATTGCAACCACCCATGCAGAACCTGTACCAAGCATAGATCCCATAATTGGTTGTGCGGACAAGATAAGTAGCTCTTGTGGGCCTAAAATATATGCATTTATATTTGAGGAAAGTGGCATCTTGTCCCAGGATTGTTGTGGGTTATTATTGAAAGAAGGGAAAGAGTGTCATGACAACCTGACAAATTCAATCCTAAGCAAAGGAGGATTTTCTACTGAAGAAACGGAGGAAATATTGGAAAGGAACTCTAAAGTTTGGAACCTTTACAAGAGGAGCGGTCACATTGGAGGCATTCAAGCCGCACCAGCAACAATCGTACAGCCCCTAAAAGGTTGTGCAGGCAAGGTCACCAGTGCTTGTGGGCCCAAAATATATGAGTTTGTGTTCGACACCAGCGGCATCCTATCTGAAAAATGTTGTGAGCAGTTGTTGAATGCAGGAAGAGAGTGTCATGATAGTGATACCAATTCAATCCTAAGTGAAGGAGAATTCTCCAAGGAAGAAAGGGAGGAAATATTGGCAAGGCACAGTGAAGTTTGGAACCTTTGCAAGAGGAGCGGTCACATTGGAGGCACTCAACCAGTACCTGCACCAACCGTACATCCCCTAACAGGTTGTGCAGGCAAGGTCACCAGTGCTTGTGGGCCTAAAGTATATGCATTTGTGTTTGACAAAAGTGGCGTTCTATCCGAAAAATGTTGTGAGCTATTGTTGAATGCAGGAAGACAGTGTCATGACAGTGAAACCAATTCAATCCTAAGTGAAGGAGAATTTTCTACGGAAGAAAAGAAGGAAATTATGAAAAGACACAATCAAGTCTGGAACCTTTGCGAGAAGAATGGTCACATTGATATAGAAAACACTGTCTTCTAGAAATATGCCACAAAAGGGCTTGAATTGTATGGTTTAAAAATGATTCCGCAAAGGTCTTAAAACATATGGTACCCGATCGCGTACACATTTTATTTCGTTCTCATCTTTCATAACACTAGTTGTGCCATTTCTTTTTCTTTTCTTTCTTTTACGATTTTTCGCATTTTCGAAAAATGTTAAAAAAACTCATAAACAATTGTAGATGATAACCACAGGTCGCATCAAATTTTGAAGGGATCACTATGATGAATGAAAATTCTAAGGAAGCGAGCATTATCTCACCCATCATAATTTATTTTAATCCCCACCCTGCATTATTGATGGACTATTTTCCGTCCCTTAGGACATAATGAATTGCCTTCCACAACTTGTAGCCATTACCTCATTATGCGCCTCCCTTCCCCCCCCCCTTCAATTTTTAATGTTTATGCTTATTTTAAAAGTAAAACTCAAGTCATGCAATGGCAGAACGTAACCTTTAACTTGAAGAGATTATACTACTTATTTAACGTGACACCCATATCTTGCGTTTGCGGTATTTCTCTATGTTCTTATTTGGACGGATTAATTTATCTCTGTCCTTGCTTTGAAATGCTATGGATTTCCCCATTGGATGATCAATCAAATCACGAGGATGCTGTGGCGAATGTTATGCTAATGGGAGGTAAGGTTTTCCATACATTTATGAGGTAAAGAAATTCAAAAATGCATCTTTGATGGTGAGTCCGACTATCAAATGGTAGTTATGCAATTGTTTTTCATATAGGAAGAATTCGCTCCAAAGTTGTACCAAAAAGGAACATTGACGTGGGGGTTATTTTTGTTCACCCTCTCTTAGACTTTGGTTGGGATAATTTTAATTGAAATTTTTCGAAAACCCATCAACTGAGAAAAGGAGAAGAGGAAAGGTGTTTGGTGATATCCCATCTCATGGAAGGCGAACGAAGAATTGAAATTAAGGGATGAAGAAGTTCATGGGGCTTGAAGAAATTTACAGAAGTCGACTCCAATTGCAAAAAATGAATATGAATACATAACACGCAAGAATTGCGCCCCTCACCATACGCAGCACGTATGTTCTCAGTTGATCAGATATTGCTCACCGTATTATCGCTGCGGGTTTTATCCATCAATAATACATGGACAGACAACTTGGGTAAAATAAAAAAATTGGTTAATTCTACCTGTTGAACTGTTTGGGAACACTGCACTCAACGGTTTAGATTTATTGCATTTGGGCAAAACGCCAGATTCATCAACATATTGGAGTCGGAAAAAAATTATGATTACCAAAGAATATAGCAATTCAGTAAATTCTAATTTTCTAGAAAATGAATATTAGCTACAACGCTCAACAGACCATCAAGTACGTAAAGATTACGTCTTACACCCTACCACATTCTTGTTCGACGAATTAACAAATATTTACTGGAAATTATTGCCTATGCGTTTGCTGTGTTGCATCCATGGGTTTCTCCTTAATAATACCGATGAATCCAATTTGTTCCATGCCGTGATCATTGTATGTAGAGAACTTTTCTTTATTTTAGGACTTTTCAGGGTGTTAAGTTAAATCAATGAATGTAGTACGCGGTATTCCAGACTTCGTTTCATTTATTACGTCTTACTACAAAATGTTAACTCGCGTGGTTTTTTTCCGTGTCGGCTAACGTTTCCTTTTATGCATCCACAACTCATTCACCGATTCCCCATTAAAAATTTTGTTGTGTGCTAATAATCTCCTTACTTCTTTGTAGGCATATGTTTTTGGGCGTTTACTTGATGATTCTCTATGGCATATTAATTCTAGAGTGCAAGTGAAACTGTGCAAGTATCACATTAAGGCAATGCAACGTAAGACTTGTCAGGCATATTTTTCTCAATTTTCTTCTGAATGCTGGTTGATACGTTTAACATAAGCCTAATATTTAGTTAGTTAAGAAAATTAAATTAGTTAATACAAACGTTAAAATAAATGGGGATTGTAATATCCCCACTACTAATTTGACACAAATCTTCATATGTAGATGTACACCTGGCAACGTTGATGTGATACTCGAAGCTCCTATGCAATGTCCTTGGAACCATGCTAATGCCACACCCAAAATAATTAACTGTTTTGGATCCTGAGCCCCATTTACTCGCCATGTTTAGGAAATACGATTATTAGATAAACAAGACTTATCAAAAGTTGAGCTTGAACTAAGAAGACCCAACCCATTCTTTAAAGGAACCCATGGTTGAGAAAATTGGTCGGTTTCATTGCTTCTATGGTAAGATACGTAAGTAATCGTACGAATAGAGGAGATCAACAACAATTAAAACCAAAGTTGCATGCCTCTTTTGTTACACCGTGCAAATGAACACACGAGAATCCTTAGATGATTAGAACCTTAGAAAGCATGAGAAGACTTTGCCAACAACCATATATAGCTACAACAGTTGTTTCATTCCAAATATTTAACTTCCTTTCCTTTTTCATAGTGTGTATTACGCACATAGTCTTAGCTCGGTAAAATTGAGATAATAATTTCAAGATGGGACTTTTAGGAAGTCATTTGTTTTGATCCTTTTCTATTGCAACGATTAGAAACAAATTCTCCATATTAAGCTATATTTAGTTATAGTTGGATTTGAAATTAAGTTTATTTTATGTAACAACTACAATAAGGAGTTTCATTTCTACTCCTCCTAAATAGGGATACGTTTTTCTCCACTTGTTCTAATGTTGCATAAGTCTTGAACATACTATAAATATGTGTCATGGGAAAGGTTCATTTCATCATCCACTTGTTCGGATTACCACTTCAGTTTGCAAAGTAGACACCACAACTTAAGCAAATTCTATTACCATAGAAAAGAAAAACACATTCATTGGAATTAACGGCTTCATAACATATCCTAGCTATGAAGTTATCCATCATCTTTATGACCCTTAATACTTTTTTCATTGCAACCACCCATGCAGCACCTGTGCCAAGCACAGATCCCATAATTGGTTGCGCGGACAAGAAAAGCAGCTCTTGTGGGCCTAAAGTTTATGCGTTTATATTTGAGGAAAGTGGCGTCTTGTCCCAGGATTGTTGTGGGTTATTATTGAAAGAAGGGAAGGAGTGTCATGACAACCTGACAAATTCAATCCTGAGCAAAGGAGGATTTTCTACTGAAGAAACGGAGGAAATATTGGAAAGGAACTCTGAGGTTTGGAACCTTTGCAAGAGGAGCGGTCACATTGGAGGCACTCAAGCCGCACCAGCAACAATCGTACAACCCCTAAAAGGTTGTGTAGGCAAGGTCACTAGTGCTTGTGGGCCCAAAATATATGAGTTTGGGTTCGACAACAGCGGCATCCTATCTGAAAAATGTTGTGAGCAGTTGTTGAATGCAGGAAGAGAGTGTCATGATAGCGATACCAATTCAATCCTAAGCGAAGGAGAATTCTCCAAGGAAGAAAGGGAGGAAATATTGGCAAGGCACAGCGAAGTTTGGAACCTTTGTAAGAGGAGCGGTCACAGTGGAGGCACTCAACCAGTACCTGCACCAACCGTACAACCCCTAACAGGTTGTGCAGGTAAGGTCACCAGTGCTTGTGGGCCTAAAGTATATGCATTTGTGTTTGACAAAAGTGGCGTTCTGTCCGAAAAATGTTGTAAGCTGTTCTTGAATGCAGGAAGACAGTGTCATGACAGCGAAACCAATTCAATCGTAAGTGAAGGAGAATTTTCTGCGGAAGAAAAGAAGGAAATTATGACAAGACACAATCAAGTCTGGAACCTTTGCAAGAAGAATGGTCACATTGATAAAGAAAACACTGTCTTCTAGAAATATGCCACAAAAAGGCTTGAATTGTATTGTTTAAAAATGATTCCGCAAAGGTCTTAAAACACATGGTACCTTATCGCGTACACATTTTATCTCGTTCTCATCTTTCGTAACACTAGTTGTGCCATTTCTTTTTCTTTTATTACTTTTACGATTTTTCGCATTTTCGAAAAATGTTAAAAAAATTCATAAACAATTGTGGGTGATAACCACAGGTCGCATCAAATTTTGAAGGGATCACTATGATGAATGAAAATTCTAACGAAGTGAGCATTATCTCACCCATCATAATTTATTTTAATCCCCACCCTACATTATTGATGGACTATTTTCAGTCCCTTATGACATAATGAATTGCCTTCCACAACTTGTAGCCATTACCTCATTATGCGTCTCCCTTCCCCCCCCTTCATTTTTTAATGTTTGTGCTTATTTTAAAAGTAAAACTCAAGTCATGCAATGGCAGAACGTAACCTTTAACTTGAAGAGATTATACTACTTATTAAACGTGAGACCCATATCTTGCGTTTGCGGTATTTCTCTATGTTCTTATGTGGAGGGATTAATTTATCTCTGTCCTTGCTCTGAAATGCTATGGATTTCCCTATTGGATGATCAATCAAATCACGAGGATGCTGTGGCGAATGTTATGCTAATGGGAGGTAAGGTTTTCCATACATTTATGAGGTAAAGAAATTCAAAAATGCATCTCTGATGGTGAGTCCGACTATCAAATGGTAGTTATGCAATTGTTTTGCATATAGGAAGAATTGGCTCCAAAGTTGTACCAAAAAGGAACATTCACGTGGGGGTTATTTTTGTTCACCCTCTCTTAGACTTTGGCTGGGATAATTTTAATTGAAATTTTTCGAAAACCCATCAACTGAGGAAAGGAGAAGAGGAAAGGTGTTTGGTGACATCCCATCTCATGGAAGGCGAACGAAGAATTGAAATTAAGGGAGGAAGAAGTTCATGGGGCTTGAAGAAATTTACAGAAGTCGACCCTAATTGTAAAAAATGAATATGAATACGTAACACGCAAGAATTGCGCCCCTCACCATACGCAGCACGTATGTTCTCAGTTGATCAGATATTGCTCACCGTATTGTCGCTGCGGGCTTTATCCATCAATAATTCATGGACAGACAACTTGGGTAAAATAAAAAAATTGGTTAATTCTACCTGTTAAACTGTTTGGGGACACTGCACTCAACGGTTTAGATTTATTGCGTTTGGGCAAAATGCCAGATTCATCAACATATTGGAGTCGGAAAAAAATTATGATTACCAAAGAATATAGCAATTCAGTAAATTCTAATTTTCTAGAAAATGAATATTAGCTAAAACGGTCAACAGACCATCAAGTACGTAAAGATTACGTATTACACCCTACCACATTCTTGTTCGACGAATTAACAAATATCTACTAGAAATTATTGCCTATGCGTTTGCTATGTTGCATTCATGGGTTTCTCCTTAATAATACCGATGAATCCAATTTGTTCCATGTCGTGATCATTATATGTAGGGAACTCTTCTTTATTTTAGGACTTTTCAGGAGGTTAAGTTAAATCAATGAATGCAATATGTGGTATTTCAGACTTCGTTTCATTTATTACGTCTTACTACAGAATGTAAACTCGTGTGGTTTTTTTTTCGTGTCAGCTAACGTTTCCTTTTATGCATCCACAACTCATTCACCAATTCCCCATTAAAAATTTTGTTGTGCGCTCATAATCTCCTTACTTCTTTGTAGGCATATGTTTTTGGGCGTTTACTTGATGATTCTCTATGGCATATTAATTCTAGAGTGCAAGTGAAATTGTGCAAGTATCACATTAAGCCAATGCAACGTAAGACTTGTCAGGCATATTTTTCTCTATTTTCTTCTGAATGCTGGTTGATACGTTTAACATAAGCCTAATATTTAGTTAGTTAAGAAAATTAAATTAGTTAATACAAACATTAAAATAAATGGGGATTGTAATATCCCCATTACTAATTTGACACAAATCTTCAAATGTAGATGTACACCTGGCCACGTTGATGTGATACTCGAAGCTCCTATGCAATGCCCTTGGAACCATGCTAATGCCACACCCAAAATAGTTAACTGTTTTAGATCCTGAACCCCATTTACTCGCCAAGCTTTAGGAAATACGATTATTAGATAAACAAGACTTATCAAAAGTTGAGCTTGAACTAAGAAGACCCAACCCATTCTTTGAAGGAACCCATGGTTGAGAAAATTGGTCGGTTTCATTGCTTCTATGTTAAGATACGTAAGTAATCATACGAATAGAGGAGATCGACAACAATTAAAATTAAAGTTGCATGCCTCTTTTGTTACACCGTGCAAATGAACACACGAGAATCCTTAGATGATTAGAACCTTAGAAAGCATGAGAAGACTTTGCCAACAAACATATATAGCTCCAACAGTTGTTACATTCCAAATATTTAACTTCCTTTCCTTTTTCATAGTGTGTATTCCGCACATAGTCTTGGCTCGGTAAAATTGAGATAATAATTTCAAGATGGGACTTTTATTAAGTCATTTGTTTTGATCCTTTTCTATTGCAACGATTAGAAACAAATTCTCCATATTAAGCTATATTTAGTTATAGTTGGATTTGAAATTAAGTTTATTTTATGTAACAACTACAATGAGGAGTTTCATTTCTACTCCTCTTAAATAGGGATACGTTTTTCTTCATTTGTTCTAATGTTGCTTAAGTCTTGAACATACTATAAATATGTGTCATGGGAAAGGTTCATTTTATCATCCACTTGTTCGGATTACCACTTCAGTTTGCAAAGTAGACACCACAACTTAAGCAAATTCTATTACAATAGAAAAGAAAAACACATTCATTGGAATTGACGGATTCAAAACATATCCTAGCCATGAAGGTATCCATCATCTTTATGACCCTTAATACATTTTTCATTGCAACCACCCACGCAGCACCTGTGCCAAGCATAGATCCCATAATTGGTTGTGCGGACAAGATAAGCAGCTCTTGTGGGCCTAAAGTTTATGCGTTTATATTTGAGGAAAGTGGCGTCTTGTCCCAGGATTGTTGTGGGTTATTATTGAAAGAAGGGAAAGAGTGTCATGACACCCTGACAAATTCAATCCTGAGCAAAGGAGGATTTTCTACTGAAGAAACGGAGGAAATATTGGAAAGGAACTCTGAAGTTTGGAACCTTTGCAAGAGGAACGGTCACATTGGAGGCACTCAAGCCGCACCAGCAACAATCGTACAACCCCTAAAAGGTTGTGCAGGCAAGGTCACCAGTGCTCGTGGGCCCAAAATATATGAGTTTGTGTTCGACAACAGCGGCATCCTATCTGAAAAATGTTGTGAGCTGTTGTTGAATGCAGGAAGAGAGTGTCATGATAGCGATACCAATTCAATCCTACGTGAAGGAGAATTCTCCAAGGAAGAAAGGGAGGAAATATTGGCAGGGCACCGTGAAGTTTGGAACCTTTGTAAGAGGAGCGGTCACATTGGAGGCATTCAACCAGTACCTGCACCAACCGTACAACCCCTAACAGGTTGTGCAGGCAAGGTCACCAGTGCTTGTGGGCCTAAAGTATATGTATTTGTGTTTGACAAAAGTGGCGTTCTGTCCGAAAAATGTTGTGAGCTATTGTTGAATGCAGGAAGACAGTGTCATGACAGCGAAACCAATTCAATCCTAAGTGAAGGAGAATTTTCCGCGGAAGAAAAGAAGGAAATTATGAAAAGACACAATCAAGTCTGGAACCTTTGCAAGAAGAATGGTCACATTGATATAGAAAACACTGTCTTCTAGAAATATGCCACAAAAGGGCTTGTATTGTATGGTTTAAAAATGATTTCGCAAA
>JAKOGI010004254.1:0-30299 GCA_029747015.1 Carnegiea gigantea
CCCTAAGTCCTTATTGCTGGCTCCCTGCACAATGAGACATTTCAACAATAGACTAGGTCCCGACACAATGGGATATTAATGGTTCCTGACACAATGGTACATTTCAATAATGTGCTATTTCCTAACACAATGGGTCACATTGACTCACAACGTAATGGACATTGCTGACTTCTGATATAATGGGACATCGCTGACTTCTGCCACAATAGAACATCACTGGCTAGTAGTAAAAAGAGACATTTCAATAATATGCTGGCTCTCGCAAATGGGATACTGCTGGCTCTTGGCATAATGGGACATTTCGATAATTCATTATCTCCCAGCACATTAGGACATTATTAGCTTTTGGTACGATGATTCATTCCCATAATATGCTGGCTCCCGGTAAAATTGGACATTACTGGCTCCCGGCACAATAAGACATTTCGATAATAGGCTATCTCCTAGCACAATGGACATTGCTGACTCTCGATGCACTGGGACATTAGTGGCTCCCAGCACAAGGAGATATTTCAATAAGAAGATGGCTCATGGCAGAATGGAACAACGCTAGCTCCAAACACGATGGGGCATTTCAACATCATTGCCTTCCATTATAATGGGCATCACTGGCTTCCGGCATGATGGGACACCGCTAGCTCCTGGTATAATAGGACAGTTCAACATACGTTGGCTCCCGACACTATGGGACATCGCTGGCACCCAACACAGCAGGACATTTCAACATGATGGCTCTTGACACAATAGGATATTTTAACATCGCTGGTTCCCGGTACAATGGGATATCACAGGTTCTCGGCATGATGGGACACCGCTAGTTCCTAACACAATGGGACACCCCACAATCATCCTTTGTCATAACGAAATTTGGTGGCCATAAAGCATTAGGACCCTCAACGACCAAATTCAGACATCATTAGCATATATTACAACGAAAGTGGGCAGGCACTAAGCTTCAGGTCTTCTAGTGACCAAATTTAGCCATCATCACTTTCAAATAAGTACAAATAAAGTTCTTTACTTTGACCAACGCCTAGTGCAAGCTCGGTCAAAGTGCGAGTTAAATGTAGATACCTAAAAAGGATAAAATGCCCCACTATGATAAACCAATTGAATAAGATTTTGGGGCCCCTGAATATTAAAAATGAAGAGCCTTAAAATGTTCCAACATCCCTTGACCTACACATCCAAACCCAATGATGCCCGCCAAAGGCGAAAAGAACCCAAATAAGCCCAAATTGATAGCGTTCAGTAGGCAGTAGAGATTTATTATGCATTTTCATCCCTCTAGAGTTTATAAAATTATTGAGTTTATATGTTTTATTCATTTAAATATCTTTCTAATGACATATTATACGTCAAAATATTATAGGCAATGGAAAAGTTATAAGTCGACTACTGAGACGTGCACAAAAAATGAAACCCTGATCAACATTTTTCTTACACGATATTCCGAACTTATTCAAAAACTATAAAATTAGTGTCATTATAAAATGGATCAATAAGCTTTCAAAAAAGAAAAAAAGAATCATTCAAAATGGAGTCCGGATGAGAAAATTATGGCCGAAACACATTGCAATGTTTGCAACCTAGACTAGGAATGCCACCTTGTTCTTGCATATCTGAACCCGACCTGGCTCCTTTTTATCTATTCTATCTTCTAAAAGCGCTAGCTATCAACTCAAGTAGAGAAAAAATCCCTCTAATGTGGTGCCAACTCCTAAGAACCCTTGGAAACCCTCAGTTCCTACAGCTATAAATTTTGCCCTTCACCTAGCCTTCAGACACACAACCAGAACCTCAGAAAACTATGACACAATACTGAGAGGTTCTAAGAACCTAATCGAACCTTGCTCAAATTTATCCTTGAAATCCTTTGAAGCATAAGTCAAGGCTCAATATTATCAATCTCAGGGTTCTCTAAGTCACTTAAGCAAGTAACCTGTGGATGGCAAGCTTTGAAACCTGCCTTCTATTTTTCCCTTTTCTTCTTTATTTTGTGTAGCTTTACTTAATTTCAAAGATGCCTCCCCCAGGAAATGTTAATTTTATCGTTTCCCTTTTTCACTTGATGCTTCAATTTCCTTTTATTGTATTTAATGTGCTACATGTTTCTTTTTATGTTAGTGTAAATTCATTCTAATTTTCCATTTTGATTAGTAGAGGTCATCAATGATGACAGGCGATATCGCGATGCATTCCATCATGATATTGTACTTAATCCAGAATTTAGATCGTTGGTTTAAACCCATGGAGTCATATGGTCCCCACTTCAGGAATTATTTGGGGCTTCTTGAAAACCTTTTTAAAAGCTAGCCTATTGTCCCTTTTGGTGTCCTTTTCAGCTTGTGGTTTGTTTTAAAGAGTAGACTTGATTTTGTAAGTTTTCTTAAAAACTCACTGGCTGCTCCATTGAATGAATTTCATTATTTTATTTTTCTCTTAACATTTTTGGACTGGATTGAATAGGGAGTTTTGACTCAAGATGGAGATTACGCTCCTTGATCCAGACAGTATCGCTATTTAGGCCAGAGAGCTGGACCCTGTCATGGCCAAACCTTGTGCTACAATCCAGATAGTTTTAGCTGAAAATAAAAGAAAATACGTAAAATAAAACTAAAATTATGCACTTAGCAAGCGAGTCTAGTTGTTCATGGGATTCTCAAGATTGTGTATTGTCATCCTGAGACTTCTCTACAACAAGCACTCTTAACTGTGGAGTTCTTAAGAGTAGGAAGGTACACCGTTAGTGATATAGGTAGTCACTTTAAATCTTTTAAGTCTCAATTCTGACTACAATTACCTCCATTTGATGAGCACAATGGCAATCTTCTTACGTGCCTCACAAATCGATCAACTTGTAGATCTTCATGACTGGTGATCCATCTCAGTATCTTTACTTCACTAACTACTGGCCATGGCTCTTCTGGTCATTGGCTCAACTCATGGTTGTGGATTAGCTCTGATACAATCTATAATGCCTGAAACCCTCCCCTGGCCACAAACGGTTACTAAGGTTGGCTTTAAGAATTGATGAATAGCACCACAAATCACACAAGCATTTTCAGCGTGCTTTGTTCTCTCTCGTACACTACATGAGAAAACTTCTCGATAGGTCACCCATCGTATGACTTGTCCGCAAGAAGCACATCTACATGTGGAGTTATTAAAAATAGGCACCACAAAAAAGAAATGCACCATTGGTGACATAGGTAGTCATTTTAAGGTCTTTAAGCCTCAATTCTGACCATATTCTACGTGTCATAACAAGTCTCCTCTCGCACCTTAGTTAGAATTTACTCCAAGCACTATGATAATCTCAACTGTTCAGCAAGAGCCTCATTGCTCATTTTTAGTAGTAGAGTTTACACTGAGCACTCTGTGATATCTCACTTAGCAAGCGCACTTCAACTCCTAGCCTACAATCACAATTTTTCATAGCTCTTTGACAAACTTGATCACTCATCACAAGAACCCTTCTACATCCTTGACACATGTTATGATTTATCCAAGCTCCCTAATAAAATTGACATTGAGCTCTCACTAGCTCTCTCTATAATCTTATCCAAAGCGCTTACTCACTCTTATACATTTCAAACCTAGGCTGCATCTATCCACTCTAAGGTTAAAAATTAACATGATTACATGAGAATTCTCTTACCTCTCATATCTCACAAGTATTAAAAGAGTATAATATAATTTAAATGGAATTCAACTCTCGATTAAAGGCCTAAAAGAATAGAAGTGAATAGCATGGAGTGTTCCAATCTTCATCTTCTATCTTGGTCTTGTATTTCTAGGCCATTTAACTCCATATGACTATTGAAGAAT
Organism: Carnegiea gigantea; assembly: GCA_029747015.1. Lineage (NCBI taxonomy): Eukaryota > Viridiplantae > Streptophyta > Magnoliopsida > Caryophyllales > Cactaceae > Carnegiea > Carnegiea gigantea. The sequence goes on from JAKOGI010004254.1 coordinate 3,832, forward strand.
GCTAGCCATTATGAGGAAGACAAGGTTACTTTTAACTTTTGATTTTTGATTTCAAGGTCCTGGTTTTGTATATCTGATAATACTTTCTATCATTTGCTTTTTCCTCCTTGGGTTGGGAAAATTTCAAATCACATTTAAATTTCTTTCTAGTTATACAAATGTCCAACCAATTGCCTTCTTTAACTAGCCATTGGTATTCTCTTTCTTGAGTAAGTTGTAGCGGCTATATACCTTAACAGTGGTAGCTAATCAACACATAGCCTACCCTGTCTAAGGCCTTGATCTACTGCTTTACAATGTATCATTCTTTTAGAAGTCGAATTTGAGTTGGTAAAATCATCCAGTTACTACGCTCATGAGTATCTTGTTTTTTCAGAATAATCAAGTGCACCGCTTATTAAGATAAAATTCAAATGAATTTTCTCCACATCATTGTTGAATATTTCTTTACGAACTTTAGAATCTAACAATTTTCTTTTCTAATGACTTTATGGTGTCTAACATTTTTCGAGTATGATGATTTCCAACTCTGATTCGTCTTTGACATCTTCTGACTTTGATGTGGTTCTTAATATTTTCGTCTCCAATCCACCCAGATGCCTTTCAGTCTGATATAACTCTGGCATCTTTGTTGAGAGTGAACTTGATTCGTCACTTCGCTTTTTGTCTTCTCATCATAGATATGTGCATGTATTCGCTTTGAGGATGTCTTTTTTTCCAATGCATAAGTATAATCTTCATCCATCTTAAGTCTTCAATGTGCTGTGATCTTCTTCATGCTATTGTGTTTAGTCTTAAAATGTGACCATTAGAGAGAGATCGCCTGATAATTGGGCTGGGCAAAGCATAAATCTAAGCTTTGAGCAGCATGCGTAAAAACCTTATTAGGGACTCTAATGAGTGCCTTTGATTCCACCACTTCACATATTTGAAACAAGCAAGCAGCAATTGGTCATCTCTTTGGGCACTCCAGTATTGATCGCTTCCATGTATGGTAACTTTTAAGTACTTCCTTTCTTTACTCATATATAACTCAAGAATAATATGAGTAAATTATAATAAATTTCTCTATCATAAGTACATTGATGACATTATAAAGTTAATTACTCAAATGTCAAAGTTGATGCAAATAACTCATTAATCAATTAAGATCATGCAAGGGGTGTACCTTATACATGATCTCACTTGATTTCCTTAGCTTAATGACTATGGTCCAACAGATCTTTTAAATACGATAAAGGTATAAACATTTAGTCATGATTTGATAAGCAAAGCAATCACTGAAATACTTCTAAGCAATATAGGAAAGGTCAGTGTAAAGAACTCTAAAAGTTAGTCGCGGCTAAAGTTATTCATAGTACAATTCTAAATTTTAACCGTAAAGTGCTTTCATGGAGGTTTGAACTTTGAGCTTGGTAATTATATAAGTTTATCAATCAACACATGATCATGCTCTTAGTCTATCACACTATAACATCAATAAGCACAAAGTACATTAGCATGTAGGCGAAACACGTGTCCTTAACATGTCATCTCATATGATGCATGTGAATATCATTACTCTCAATTAGTTTGACACTGCCAAAATCAACGTCCCCTTTGATTCAACAATCTCCCCTTTATTATGCTCACCACACCTTTCTCCCTCTTATTATTCAAATATCATCCCCCATTTTGTCATCGTGAAAAAGAAACAGTGATCAAAACTATGGAAAATAAAGCATGATGTAAATATCATGCCCAACGCGCCCTTAACGTAGCATCCATAATCATAATCATAGGGAGTTGCATGCTAATTATCTAAAGGCATAATCGATAGAAGGTCCCAAAAACCAAGGTTATATCACCCTAGAGGGGGGTGAATATGGTGATTATTAAAATTTTAAAACTTAAAGAAGGTTCACAACACTTTGGATTTGAACTGCTAAAGTCACAACAATCAACTTTAATAGTTAGTCACCAATGTCAATATTAAGGCTTTGAATAGAAATAAAATTAAGCAATAAAGAAGAGACAATGCAGGGTCAATCACCACCTAAGGGTCTTTCTCCCTTAGGATTTAAACAGCTCCGCTTTTTGTTCACTTAAGAAGCTCAATGTTGAGTCCATGACTCCACAATAACTCCCTTGAGTACCCCTAAAGCTAGCGACTCGATCTAGAGACACTCTCTTGGATCTACTACTCAACTAAGTACCTTAAGTTGATTTACTCGCTAAGTATCATTTCACTCAACACTTATCTACCCAAGTAAGCTCCCTAACTTACTTGTTACGAGTTCCCCTTCTAAACATTTAATCTTCACAAGAGAGTATAATTAAGAGTATTGTAAGATTATAACTCCAATATCATTATCTCAATATGCCCGAGTGTTCTGTCTTGCTTGTTAGTCTTCATCCATTTTTATAGGCTTGTGATCTTCATATGACTGTTAGATGAGATCTTCATACACTTTTGGCAAGCCTTCAAATAACTCGATTTGGTGTTGCCATGATTTCAACGTCATTGGCTTAGACTTTGAACTTTATGTACTTAGTTGTTGGATGTGAGCATTATAAGATCTTATTTGAGCAAAAAAAATCTTGCTTTGAATGACATAAATCTCATAAAAATCAATAAAAATAATTTCTTAACATATTGCAAAGATATGTTAAAGATGGCTTCAAAAAATATAGCATAGATAATTTGCTCTAGGACGTAACCTTTAGAAAATTATCAAAAAAATAATTACTAAGCAATCTTATGAAATCTATAAAGATATTAACTGAGATGAATCAAAAGATTTTATGAAAATACGTTACAAATAAGATTTGCATTCTTAGGTAAGCAATTTGATACTCACATCAACATCAATAATTAGATGCAAGCTTTTTAAATACAAAGATCAGGATAATATCTCAGAATATTAACTAGGCATATACCTCTCAAAAATCTTATGAAATTTAATGAACTGAAATTCCAAAGTTAGCTGAAAAAAACAAATTTTCCAAACTCAACCTAACTGACTTGTATAGGAGTAGACCAAAGCTCATATAAAACATCTGACTTTGAATGTATAATTCTTAACATAGAAGTTCAATAGAATTGGATTAAAGTTTATATAAAATTATAAACATGATATTTTAACCCACATCTGCAATGACATAACAGGGTCACTTAACATGCTAAATCACATCTATCAAAGACATTTAAACATATCAATTCATTAAAGCACATACATAATTTCCTTTTTGGCTTTCATCAAAATATACCCAATACATCCAAGTCAACAATCTCCCCCTTTTTCCATAAAAGTCAAAACCATAAAGACATAGTAAGCTGACCATAACATTTCTTTCCCTTTTTGGATGTCATCAAAGAGGTCATTTAGATAAGATAGAAATCTGTTAGTAGCACCAAATATATTATCATCCACATGTACTTGAATGATGAGGAAGTCTTCCTAAAAAGGGTTTTGTGAATCTTTCCTTATGTAAAATTGTTTTCCAAGGAAAATTTGCTAAGTCTTTTATATCAAGCTCTTGGAGCTTGTTTTAATCCATAAAGAGCTTTATGAAGCTTGAAAACATGATTTGAAAATTTAGGGTTTTCAAAATCGAGGGGTTGCTTAACATAGACCTCTTTATTTAGAAAGCCATTTAAAAAAGCACATTTGACATCCATCTAAAATAACTTATTGCTCACGTAAGATGCAAATGCAAGTAATATGCGGATGACTTCTAATATGGCCGCAGATGCTTCATCAAAGTCAATTCCTTCCTCTTGGTTATACCCTTTTGCAACCAATCTGGCTTTATTTCTCACCATTACACCATACTAATCTAACTTGTTCCTAAATACCCACTTTGTCCCAATCACTATGTGGTTCCTTTTAAATTGGTTGAGCTCATCTTGCATTACCAATGTCCAATTTGGGTCTCCCAATGCCTTAGCAGAGTGCTTTGGTTCTATATGAGAAACAAATTAAAAGAATACACCGAAATTTCTCAATGATGAATGAGTCCTCATACCTGTGTTGAGATAAGTGGGCAATTTGTCCAAAGGATGGACATCTTTGTATTTGAATCCCCTCCTTGGTTCATTGAAGTGGTTTTGAGCTTGACCCTGGTCACTTGAGGATGACACCATGTTTATGTTATCAGCTTAGGGTCTTTCACATGCTTTTTATGAGATTTTCTAGAGTAGCTTTAATATCATTAGGTTGTCCTTGGTAATCCTAATTTGGATATTGGTCTACATTGCTAGGAGCACATTGGTGATTACTATTGTCCAAAACTCCTTCATCTTCATCATCTACATATTTACTTAGCTGAAACTCATCAAATGAAGATGAACTAGCATAACTATCACTAGTTTTATCAAAGACAACATGAATGGATTCCTTAATGACCTTGGTATGTTTGTTATAAACACGATATGCCTTATTAATAGAGAAATAATAAACAATTATACCTTCATCATGCCTTAGGTCAAATTTACCAAGATTTTTCTTACATTGTTGTGGATAAAGCACTTACTTCCGAAGGCCTTCAAACCTAGCACATTTGGTTTCTTGCCTTTGAGCAATTCATATGGAGTCTTTTTGAGAATTGTTCTAATGAGACATCTATTAAGAACATAATTTGCAGTGTTAACAGTCGCAACCCATAATAACTTTGGAATATCATTTTCACATATCATTGTTCTGGCCATGTCTTCTAATGTCTGAGTCTTTCTTTCAATAACTCCATTTTGTTATGGTGTTCTTGGTGCTGAAATTTGTAAGATATCCCATTTTTATCACAATAATCAATGAACTTGTCTTGATGAAATTCTCTTCCATAGTTAGTTTTGATCGTAATAACTAGCAAGTTCTTTAAGATTTGTAATTTCCTGTAAAGAATTACAAACTCCTTGAGAGCTTTTGTTTTATCCTTCAAAAAGATCACCCATGTGAATATAGAGTAATCATCTACTATAACAAATATATATATATTTGCTCCTAGACTTCTAATGCAGATTGGTCCACATAGGTCCATATGCAACAATGCCAAATACCTTGGGGTGGACATGCCTTTGAATGGTTTGAAGGAAGCATGTACTTGCTTACCTCTAACACATGCACTATACACACAGTCTTTTTTAAATTTATAAGGGGGTAACCTCTTACTAAATCATACTTGACTAAATTATGAAGAGTGTGGATGCTAGCATGTCCTAATCTATGATGCCAAAGCCATGTGTCATCAATCGATGCTTTCAGACAAAGAAGATGCATAGGAGGGATATGATCAAGGTTTATGGCATAAATATTGTCTAATTTAGAATCATGCAATACAATGGAATTGGATTTGACATTTTCAAGAGCACATTGGGATACATCAAACCATGTGCAGTTGCCCTTATTACATAGCTGTGAAATGCTTAAAAGTTGTATTTCTAATAATAAACCAAATAGACATTGTCAAAAGAGCTTGTAGGATTCTTACTAATCTTATCAATGATGTTAACTGTGACCATTGTCTCCAAAGGTCACTTTACCTGATTTGGTTTTTCAAACTCAGTAAACATTGAGGCATCTTTAGCCATGGTCTTAAACACCCACTATCCAAGTACTACAAATTGCTCTTGGCTTTAAAACATACCTACAAGAACAAAAATCAAATCTTCCTACATTCTTTGGTGGCAGGAATTGGGTTAGGATGACCAATGTCCTGGTTGTAGGAAACAATTGTTAGATAACAAAAGGACGATCCCATCTAGATCTCAACTTGCCAAAAAATAGAAACCTTCTAATTAGGTTCAAAAGATTTGTGAGAAATCACTTTATCATGAAAAGTTTTAGTTTTGGCCTTATAAATCTTAGCATTCTTATAGGCCTTATTATGCAATTCATCGAATTCATTCAATTGAAGCTGCGATTGGAAACCATTTGTTACATATCAAAATTAAAAGTTTTAATAGCCTAAAAGGTACACTGTTCTAATTCAACTGGCAAGTGACACGCTTTACCGAAAAGAAGTAGTTAAGGAGACTATCTAATGGGAGTTCTAAAAGCAGTACGATGGGCTCTTTAGGTACCCATACTTGTATGATTCTAGAGTAAGAGGTCTTTTTGCCATTGGATCTATTATATGTTGCTTACAACCTATATCAGAGTTAGAACAACTTGGATGCCCATGACCAAGTTAGCTAAAGTTCCTTTGAAAGATAGTATGCCTTTGGTAACTGGGACCAAGGTTACTGTTTTTGGCACCTGATGTACTTCATGATTCCTTTGTGATGTCTCTTTAATAAAGAAGTTCTTGTATGAGCTTTTATTATTATCAAGGTTAAATCGAAGGCCTTCCATATTAAAGAACATACATTTAGATCCAAGTAATTTATCCAAATTCATTTGACCCTTAGTAAGTTTCAAAAGAGACTTGTGAGAATTATCACATTTGTTTTGCAAAATGATTTTTTCATTCTTAAGGTCATTAACCTTGGTATGCAGATTTTCACAAGATCTTTGCAAGTTCTCATTTTCCTTTTTTAGGAACTTGTTTTCCTTTTTAAGGGCTTGATTTTAGAAATATGATATTGCTCATATTGGACACACTTTAATAGAACTTGGGCAAGATGCTCTTTCGGGAATGTAAGGAGATATTCATATGTTACTTCCTCAAATTCATCACTTTCTTTAGTGTTATCTCTAGCCATGAGATAGAGATTGGTTATTACTTCATTTTCACTTTCACTTTCACTTTCAGAGCTATCAATGTCACCCCATGTTGCAACCATAGCTCTTTTACCTGCCTTTTTGGACGGGAATCTGGTTTTTTCATTTTTCTTTTTGGTGTCTGGACAATCCTTTATCATGTAACCTGGAACTCTACAACCATAGCAAGGGTTTTGATTAGTGTTATTTTTTGAGACAAATTTACCTTTGGAATTTCAGAGATTCCTCTTTGAGGTTGGTCCCTTCCGAATTCCCTTGAATTCTTGGTGTTTTTGAAACATTCTTTTGAATCCTTTGGCTACCATAGCCACTTATTCATCTACATCATTTTTGGATTCCATCTCAATGTTATTGGACTATAGTGTAAGTCCTTGTTGTGGTATGTGCTCTTCATTTTCTTCCTGCAAGTAAATTTCATGGGTTAGAGGTTTTCCAACAAGATCATCTAGCTGGAGGGTTTTTAGATTTTGTGATTCTTCAATGGTTGTGACTTTAGGTCCCCAGTTGGTTCTTAGAAGACATTGCAACATTTTTCTGACCATCTCTTCATGGTGTATGTTTTCCCTAAGGACTTAGGGTTATTGATTATCTCAATAACATGCATGTATATGTCCTTAATGGATTTTCCAAATAACATCTTAAATAGCTCATATTGATGGACATACAGGTTAATTTTGGATTCTCATATTTGACTAGTCCCTTAATAGGTAGTCTCCAATGTATCTCAAACTTCTTTAGCTATATAATAAGCAGACACATTGTTAAACTCATTAGAATCAAACCACAAAAAAGAATGTTTAATTCTTTATAATTTTTGGCCACTTTCTCAGTCTCTTCATGAGTGAATGCTGATTTGGCCTTTGGAACAATCCTATCTCCTTCCTTCATAGTAGGCACAAAGTCGCCTTTAGAGATAATTTACCAAAGCTCATAGTCATGGTCTTTGACAAAGATCTACATAAGATTTTTTCCAATGGGAAGAGTTAGAACTACGAAACAAAGGAGGCCCAGTAAGAGAACATCCTTGATCAATTTTAGTATTTCCAAGGGGATGCATGATCATTTCTCTAAGGCAGTTAAGTCAATGTGTCTGGATTTGGCTCTGATACTAATTGAAGGTCCCAAAAGTCAATGTTGCAGCGCCCTAGAGGGGGTGAATAGGTGACAACTTAAAATTTAAAACTTTATATAAAACTCAGTCTACTTTAAGCCTACACACCAATGTCAGAGATGACAACCTGGAGGATTAGTCATCAAAATTAGTAATAGACAAAATTAAAGTGCAGAAATAAATTGGGACAAAACACAGGACATTTTCACGATGTTCACCCCCTACAATAAGGCTAGTCACTGCATAACACACTTCTTCCTTTAGGATTATGTCCAGGCACTTCTTATCGACTTAAGAAGTGCAAACCAATAACTTTGCCTTTACAATCTCTCTAGTGTTCCAATCTCACTCGACTTAGAAACCTCAGCTAGCACACTCACTAAGTATTACCTCTTAATACTTAGCTACCCAAGTAAGTTCCACAACTTTGTACAATTCCCTTTCAAATATTCAAATGAAGAACAATTACACAAGAATGATTTGCACTTGAGCTCTTTGCATAATGTAATTCTTTCTTGTGTCTTGCAATATGCTTCAGCTCTCCCTTTTATAGATTTGAAACCTTCTTGACCGTTGGAGCAATACTTGCCATTTTATCAATGTATTTTGTCCAGAATCCAACGTCGTTGATTTGAATTTTGGTATTTCTAAACTTGGCTCTTGATTGATGATTATAATTGACCTTGATTGTTGAGAGAGGAGCTTGATTTGATCTCCAAAGATCTTATTGTAATCAATAAGAATAATTTTATAAATAAACACAAGATTGATTTATTATACAGTCCCAAAACTTGATCAAATGAAATCTTTATAAGATCTTGAATAATAGACAAGGATATATTGCATCATCAGATAAAATCCATCCAGACAGAAATAAAGACTTATTTCAAAGTATACTAATAGCAATATATTGTAAAGAATAAACCAATATATCATATAAATCGTTTTTCTCAAAACTGGAGTCTTGCAAAGATAAGATTGGTTAGTATAACTCAATGTATACAAATTAAAATTCATCTTTCGCTTAAAACACCCAATGTCTTTTAGTTATGAAATTCAAACAGTCATTGACATTGCTGCTGACATTGAGGGAGTTTTAAAAGGATATCATCCAATCAAGGAATGGGAAATATATACTTGATGGTAATGTTATTTATTGCCCTAGAATCGACACACATACGCATTGTCCTATCTTTCTTATGTACTAAAAAGGCGAACCGAACATGGACTCAGGCTCTCCCTAATGTACCCACGGTCAAGTAACTTTTGGACATGTCATTGAAGTTTCTTTGACGCATTAGGATTAAACTTATAAGTCGGCTTGTTTGGAAAAGAAGCGAAATAGGACATTAATTTGGTGCTCAATTTCTCTCAAAAGAGGGAGCCTCAGGGATAAATAATTGAGGAATACATACTCAGACTATCTCAAGATTGATTGAGGTAGGGGATGTATGGGTTTCACTTCCTCACTTACATTCAATTATACCATATGTAAGACAAATAGAGGCTTGCTCTTACTAATGGCTCTCTCTACTCATGTTTCACTTATGTAAAGGTTTTCTTACTTCCCTTCCCCAGTTTAATTTTTTGAGCCTTTGGTGCGGTTATGGGGTCAAAGTGAGAATATGACCCTTATGCTTGAATGCATATGTATTTGTGTGTCCATCATGGATCACATGATTCTCATACACCTAAGGTCTACAAACCCAAAATGAAATAAGAGCTTGTGTAGAAATAGTTACCTCGCTCCCTTACTTGAGCCGTTGAAGAGTGTACGGGGTTTGATGCACCTTGGTGGATAATTGAAGCTTGTTGATGAGTGTCATTGAAGCCACAATGGTGTAGCTTCCTCCATCAATGATGAGCTCACACACCTTCCCCCAAATTGTACACCAACATTTGGAGTTATCAAAGTGTGATCCTCATTTTTAAATTCATCATCACTAGTTTCTTCCTCAATAGCTTGAAGTTCCTCGGCCTCTTTATCCTATTTAGGCAATCTGCTTGGAAGTGCCCATATCTATAGCATTTGAAGCAATTCTTTCCCTCTAGCCTCCTGGGTGGTTCATTAGCAATCCCCTACCTTTATCGAGGGATTTGATAGGGATCTGAGTAGCCTCTTCTTATATCAAGGAGAAAATACCTTTGTGAAGATGTAGGATTGATTTATGATGGCAGTTAGGAAAGATTTTCTACCCTTGAGCTGTTTCTCAACCTTAATAACTAGATTGCAACCATCATCAAATGAGAGGTAAAGTAGTAAGTTTACCTTGTTAGTAATATGGAAGGATAGACACTTCATGAACCTAGCAATTATGAGCTCGAACTCTTTAGTCAATCCAACCCTAGAGTTGTTCAAAATCCCTAATATATTTTTCCACCTTAAGATTCTTTTGGCTCAGAGAAGGTGACCCTTAGGTAGAGGTCTTTCTTGTCGAACGGTGATAGGAACTTCTCATCTACATGCTTTTTAAGTTTGGATCATATTTTAATCTTGGACTTAGCTTCCCTTGCTTTATTCCTCTCCAAGTTGTCATACCACAAAGATGCATACTCTTTCATCTTGAGGATAGCCAACTTAAAAGATTTCTCATCATTATACTCACTAAGTTAAAAAATCCTCTCTATAGACTGACCAATCTAGGTAGCTTTCTGGGTTAAGGTTTCCATCGAACTTCGTGCCTCAATCTTGAAGTCTCAAAGGTCATCCCTTGGATATCATCTCCTCCTTACCTCTCTGTCCTCACCATCATAATCATCATGAGATGATGAATAGGCAATGTCAATAGGGTTAATATCAAGCCCCCGGTGGTGATGGTTTCATTGCCTAGATCCTTTACTTATTCAAGCTCCCTTGTAAACTGTCTCACTTGCTCTTGAAGTTCAATGATGGTCTTACCTCCCCCTCTTCTAATGGGCTTGCTCTGGGGGAATGCCTCTAGAAAGAGAGGCATCTCCTTCATTGACCATGGTATTGCAAGGAATAAAGGTATGGGATGAAACAATGGAACCATGAAGCATAGGGGGATAGCGGGTGGCTCTAGAAGACAAGGGCAAAGAAAACTGTTGGGAAATTGTTAACCCCATCATTATGTAATGTAAGGTTTTGATGATAACAAACACAAATGGAATATACACTTGAGTGTGTTGATCGAACAGGTTCTAAATACTGTTTGGAAAACTTTGAAATTACTTGATTAACCATGGTCGAGAACAGGTCTTAAGAACAGGTCCTCAGAACAGCTGAATGGCAAAGAACTTAAAGCACATCAAAGACATAGAGTACTCAAGGAACAGCTCAGGAAACAGTTCTGAGTAACATCGTAGCAACAGGTCTTAAGAACAGTTCCTCAGAACAGCTGAATGGAAAAGAACTTAAAGCACATCAAAGACATGAAGAACTTCAGGAACAGCTCAGGAAACAGTTCTGAGTAACATCACAGCATTGAAGTGACAAGTCCAAATTCTATAGATGTTGTCCGGTTGATTCAACAAGAGTCTTGGTCTGTTATAGGTTTTATTTTCTTAGATTCTTGTTAATATGCCACTTGGAAGATCTTGATTTAACATCTACCTTGAATGGTTTTTAAGAACACTGTCTCAGATCAGTTCTGAGATCAAGGTTCAGACTGTTTTCTAGCCAAAATGATTTTTCATAGTTTTCCTAAAACTTTGGGCTGACGATTCTGAAATTATTTGAGATATATTTTCTGTTATCATTAGACCCAAAATAAGCTATTCTTGGCTTTGAAAATATTGTTAAAAGATTGATTTTATCTTTGGAAGAATATCCACCAAATAAATCTTATTTTTGGAAGGATAAGATAAGGAAAGATATGGGAGATTTCCTATTACAATTTGGAAAGGAGAGTTCTCTTCCCTTTTGTCTCCTTGCAGCACAAGGATTCAAGAGGATTAAGGTTTACTCTTTTACCCATATACATCACACTATTTAAGAAAGATTTTTCCCTCATTATTTTTCACGGGTTTCACACGGTTTTTCAAGGAGTTTTAACTTGCGAATCATATTTTCAAAAAAACCATCAAAGTGTGTGTGAAAATTGAGTCCTCTTCCTTGGCATACTAGGAGCAAAATTGTACCTTACATTCGCTTAGTTAGAAGCACAAAAGTAAGGTGTTTTTATTCTCTTCTTTCATCAAAGTGAGAGTTGAGTGTGTCCAAACCTAGGGAGGCTTTGGAAGTGTGTAATTCGTCTTGGGGAGACGATTACGTGAGTGTGTCCAAGTCTGGGAGACTAGGACGTGGTGTGTAACTAGTCTAGGGTAGACAGTTACGTGTGTTGCAATTGTAACAGTGAAGGTTACCTTTGTAACGTGTTTAGCCCATTTAGTGGAAGTGTGTGAAAATCCTACAGGGATAGGTCGTGGTTTTTGCCTCGATTGGGCTCGAGGTGCTTCCACGTAAAAATCTTGTGTTCTCATCTTTCAATTATTTCGCTGTTTTACACTTTCTGAGCACTTTACAAACAGTCCGACCAAACAAGTTCCAAACTTGTTCCCAGAAACTGCGAAAATTTGCCAACACAATTCACCCCCCTCTTGTGTTTGTGTACTCTCAAATCTAATAAGTCGTATCAGAGCAGGTTCTCATCTAAAAGATTAACATCTTGAGAGATCCTAAACATGAGTACACCACACGGCATGCTTGAGGGGCAATCCATAACTCGACCACCATACTTTAATGGTCAACATTATAGTTGGTGGAAAAACCGAATGGAAAACTACATTCAAGCTGAGGACTATGAGTTATGGATGCTTATCAAGAGTGGACCACTCATTCCCACAAAAGTGATCGAAGATGGAAGCAAAGTTCACAAAAAGCCTGAAGAGATCAATTCCGAAGATTTCAAGATGATGTAAAAGAATGCAAAGGCCAAAAAACTCTTGTATTTTGGTCTTCGTCCTGATGAGTATACTCGCATTTCTGAATGCGAGTCAGCAAAAGAAATCTGGGATGCCTTACAAGTAGCTCACGAAGGTACAAATCAGGTAAAACAATCGAGAATTGAGCTTCTTATGAGAAAATATGAACTGTTTGAGATGGGTGATAAAGAAACGGTGATGGAGATGTACACCCGTTTCACTCATGTCACTAATTAGCTAAAATCATTAGGAAAGTCCTTCACCACCGAGGAGTTGGTGAGGAAAATCCTATGATTTTGCCACAGTCATGGGAGGCCAAAGTCACGGCCATCCAAGAAGCCAAGGATCTGAATAAAATCACCTTGGACGAGCTTATTGGTAATCTCCAAACTTATGAGCTTAGAAGAAGCTCTCAACTGAAAGAGGAGACCAAGAGAGACCGAGGCCTTGCTCTAAAGGCTTTGGAAGAGGATGGTTCGGACCTTGATGAAGAAGAACTGGCCATGATCACCCGAAGATTCAAGAAGTTCTTCAAAAAGGTCAAAGAGAACAACAAAAAGAAGAACCTCAGCAAGCCCAGAAACAATGACCGGGAACAGTTCACTGGATGCTTCAAATGTGGTAAGCTTGATCATATTGTGAAAAACTGCCCTTTGCTGAAAGAGGAACAAGAGCCTGAACAGTCCAGGGAACAGGGCAGGAAACAGGTTAAAAGCAGTTCTGCTAAGCGCTTCTCAAGGGCAATGCTTGCGGCTTGGGGTGATTCTACCGAGGATGAGGAAGGGACTGAAGAGAAAGATGCTGCTGTAGCTCTTATGGCCAGAAGTGATTCTGACTCAGATGATGAGCCTCTGGACAGCTTAGCTCAACTTAAAGATAAGGTACGTGGTCTAAATAAAGCAAAACTTGAAGAGTTATTAGTTACTTTGATGGATGAGTATGATGCTATTAATTCTGAAAATTGCATGTTAAAGGATGCATGTTCTAAGTTAAAAAGGGATATTAAGAATTAGAGCATGAAAACAAAATCCTTAAAAGTGAAAAAATTGAAACTGATATGAAGAATATTGTTTTGCATGAAGACCTCAATAAATCCAAAGAGACCTTAAGCATGAAAGAAGAAGCCTTTGTTTCTGACCTTACTAAGCTTGAAAATGAGTCTCTTGAACTGAAACAGAAGGTAGAATCCCTACTTGTTGAGAATAGTAAATTGCTTGAAAAGTTAAAACAAGTAGAATCAGACCTTGCTGCAAACAAGTGCTGGAACAGGTCCTCATAAGCACTGAATTGGCTGAACACTCACTGTAACCAGGGCAAAAGAGGATTAGGCTTTGTGACTAAGCGCACTAATTACCCTGTTAATAGAAAATATGTAGGATTACCAGAAAATATTGTGTATTTTCATTGTGGTAAAACAGGGCATTATCAGTACACTTGTCCTATAAGAAGGTATGCCATAGAAAAGAACTTGATTCATGTAAAACAAATATGGATTAGAAAAGATGAGATTTGCACTTCAAAAAGAATGGGACCCAAGTGGATCTGGGTTCCCAAAACTAACCCCTAATTTGTTTTACAGGCTAAAGTGAGGGGGAACAACCGAGCAAACAACTCAGCAAACAACCAATTGTGGTATGTGGATAGCGGTTGTTCACGGCATATGACTGGTGAAAAATCAAACTTCCTCTCACTTACAGCCTCTGATGGAGGGAGTGTGGCATTTGGAAACGGCAAATCAGGGACAATTGTCGGTATAGGTAAGATAGGTGAGTCACTCCCCCATTCAATTGACAATGTATATCTGGTGGATGGATTACAACATAATCTACTCAGCGTGTCCCAACTGTGTGATAAAGATAACCTAGTAGTGTTTTCTTCAAAACAATGCTTGGTCGTCAATATCAACACAGGAGATGTTGTGTTGAGGGGGAAGCGACACAAAAATGTGTATAAAGTAAGTATTCTCTCACTTCCCCAAAACAATTTGACTTGTTTAAGTGCTTTAAATAATGATGTTATGCTTTGGCACAAGAGACTAGGTCATGCGAGTCTCTCACTCTTGAATAAACTTGTTACTAAAGACCTAGTAGTCGGCCTACCTTCCATCAAATTCAATGATGACAAGGTATGTGACGCGTGTGCCAGGGGTAAACAAGTCAAAACTTCTTTTAAACAGAAAACCTGTGTTAGCACTACCCGACCTCTTGAGATGCTACATGTAGATTTGTGTGGTCCTATGAGGATCTCAAGTCGAGGTGGAAAGAGGTATGTGCTCGTGATAGTGGATGATTACTCTCGTTTCACATGGACCTTGTTTTTGGCTTCTAAAGATGAAACATTTGAAAAATTTCTTGCGTTTCTTAAAAAGGTTGAAAAGAGAGTAGGACACTCATTAGTTTGCCTAAGGTCTGATCATGGTACAGAATTTGAAAATTCAAGCTTTATTGACTATTGTAATGAGCATGGTGTGGATCATAACTTTTCAGCCCCAAGAACACCCCAGCAGAACGGGGTGGTAGAGCGAAAAAATCGTACTCTAGAAGACATGACTAGAACAATGCTTGTTGATAGTGGTCTTCCTAGAAACTTTTGGGCTGAAACTTTGAACACATCATGCTATATTATAAATAGATGCATGATCAGACCCATTCTAAACAAAACTCCTTATGAGCTTCTCAAAGGTAGAAAACCCAATCTTATGCATTTGAGAGTATTTGGTTGTAAATGTTTTGTGCATAATAATGGGAAAGATGCCTTAGGAAAATTTGATCCAAGGAGCGATGAGGCAATATTTCTTGGGTACTCCTCACACAGTAAGGCTTACAAAGTATTTAATAAGCGAACCTTGTGTGTTGAGGAGAGTGTGCATGTGCTTTTTGATGAAACTAACTCTCTAGTTAAGATTGATGCACAGGATGATGATTTCGAACTGGGCCTTGTTAAGAAAAATTTGTTGCTTACACATGAAGAAGGTAAGTATCCCGAGGATGAATCAGGGCCTGGAGCTGTTTTCTTAAAAGATGGGCAAGGTCTGAACCAAACAGGGGGAAGTATTGCTGAACCCAGTTTGGAACAAAACCAGCCTAACACTACAGGAACAGGCTCCAGAGCAGGCTCGGGAATAGGCTTAGAAACAAGCTTTAAAATAGGCTCGGGAACAGTTCCAGAACCTGTTCCACTAAGTATTCCAGCAAGAGTAGAAAGTGTGTCTGTAGACTTCCTTACTCCACGACCATGGAAGTACCAAAGTTCGCACTCCCTTGATCAAATTTTGTCTGACATTAATACAGGAGTGCAAACAAGATCCAAGCTTAAAAATGTCTGTGCTTTTTATGCTTTTCTCTCTAATATTGAGCCTAAAAATGTTAATGAAGCTCTTGCAGATTCAGATTGGGTTACAGCAAGGTTCCTTGGTTGATAGAAAAAAGCACCTCAGGTATGGCTCATTTTCTTGGACCCTGTTTGGTATCTTGGGCAACCAAGAAACAACACTCAGTTACCATGTCCACAGCAGAAGTTGAATATGTTGCAGCTGCTTCTTGTTATGCTCAACTACTGTGGATAAGGCAACAACTCAAAGATTTTTGTGTTGACACAGGATGCTTTCCCATATTTTGTGATAATACAAGTGTAATTAATATTTCCAAAAACCCCTGTCAACATAAAAGGACTAAACATATTGACATTCTTATCACTTTTTGAGAGACAATGTTGAAAAAGGCTTGGTTTCAATGAATTTTTGTGCCATTAATAAACAAATTGCTGATATTTTCACCAAGGCACTAAGTAGAAAACAGTTTGAGAGGAACATATTGGAACTGGGTCTAATTAAAATGACTTGAGAATGCTTAATTAACCCCCAATGCTTGTCTAGTTAAAGGGCTCTTCAGGTCAAGCTTGTTGAAATTATTGATTGCAGTCAAACTTGGTGCTATATTTAGCACATGTGTGGAATACAGCTTGTTGACACTCATTGAGGTCTGATGATATTGCCCTTATTGTCCCATGTTACCAAGCAATTGCCTGCAGGAACAAGCACCAAGAACAGGTATGGCCACTGTTTGTCACTCTGTGCAAATCAGGTAGTTAATTCAGTTATTGACTTTTGTTGAAACGTGCGTGACTGGGAGATTTAATACTCCTCTTTTCGGTTGGAAGCAAGTACCCCCTTAACTTCCTACTTGCTCACGTCGCGCCCCAGTCACCCAGAACCCTCTCAATTTCGCTCTCTCTCTCTCTCTCTCTCTCAATCCTAAACCCTAAATCTCCAAAAACTCGAGCTCCTCTTCAACATCAATGGCGAATTCCGGCAGCAGCAAACGCAGCACCACCATGTCTCATGCCTTAGTCCCGAAGCGCCCACGCATGGCGTCGCCACCAACACCCATTGCTCTGCCCCTGTCTGCGACGGCCGCGACTGCACAAATCAGAGGTATGGGGTTTGATTCTCTACCCCCTTTGCCGATTTACTCTAAAACTTTTGGATTTTTGAAATGTCTGGACTTGCGAACGGTGGGGCTGAAATTGGACGATGTTCCACCGGTGTTTGGATGGGATTTGGAGTTGTTTGACCCCAATGTGAAACCGACTGGGTTTAAGGGTGTGTTTGAAATCAACAAGGGTCTGGCTGAATCTGATATGGCACAAACAGGGTCTGAACCTGTTCCTGAACTGAGGAAAACCCGAACAGGGTCTGCCCCTGTTTTCTTTGACATAATGGATGACTCCATCATAAATTTGGATCGAGTGGAAGACCTTGAGGAGACTAACAGTGATGGGTCTGAGTCAACCATAGAGGTCCTCCAACCTCAGCCCTTCCAGAAAACTAAACCGGTTGAATGGGGGCCTAGACGTCGGTTTAAAATCCCCACTTCAAAACCTGTTCCCACACCTGTATATAGACCTCGAACCCGCAGTTCTGGTTCACTCACTGTTTCTTCTCAGCCAAAAGAAGTACCTGAACCTCCTATTATAAAAGCGTCTGCCAAACCTACCAAAGAATCTACCCAGTCCCCATCAGCAAAAATCCAAAACACCCAAACCAAAAGGAAAGCTGTTTCAGAACAAGTGTCAGAACAGGTGCCTGAAGAATTAGAAACCGAGGAGAATACTTCCAAATAGGTACCTGCCTCTGCTCTATCGGTGAAGCCTTCCTCCAAACGAGTCTCATCAAAGAGAAAGGCTGCTTCTAATCAGGAGGTGCCCATAAAAGCCAAGCCTGATGAACCGAAATTCAAGAAAGCCAAAACTAGCATGCCCACAGTAGACCGAGTAGCTCATTTTCTCCAAAAGAGTGTGGTACGGGGCAAAATTATCAAAGTTGCTTATTTTCAGGAACAGGGTCTGAAGATGTTCCTGGATAAGCTTACAGCCCAAGGTTGGCTTGACCTCTTTGCAAACACCCAGAGAGGGTGTTCAGTACCTGATTTAGCTGAATTCTATGCCAACTGTAATGTCACCAACGGAGTGGTGACAAGTATGGTCAATGAGAAGGGGATACGGTTCAATGCTAAGGAATTGGGAGAAATTCTAGGAGTTCCTGCTGAGGGCTTTGGGGTGTATGTAAGGGAAAACAAGATAGTACTTGAAGCTGAAAGATTGCTCCAATTGACTCAAAGGTTGAGTCAACAACCAAGGTCGCAAACACCCAGGTCAGTTAAGAAAGGGGAGATGACACCGTGTCGCCGGTTGCTCTTCTGGTTCATCATCAAGAACATCATCCCCCGTGGCCAAGGGCATAACCTTGCAGATGCAATGGATCAATGCCTGACCGATCTCCTGGACCGGGAAGAGCAGATCAACCTACCAGCCATCATGATCAGTCATATCTCCCGCATTGCAAAAACACGGCTAGAGAACATGACCTGGGGTATGGATTTCTTCTGACTTCAGTCTTTGAGCACTTTGGGGTTTCTGTGCAGAAGAAGGTAGGGGTCCAAGTGACAGATGAGATAAGAAGCAGCACCCTGATCAGTTGTGGGTTCAAGCTTGCAAAGGGTGAGACTGCTGGTTCCAAACAGGGGCCTCAAACACCCTTCACCCCTATTTCTGGTCCTTCCTCTAGTGAGCCTTCTGTTGATGCCTTACTTCTGGACCACAACCGGTTGAAGACCGAGCTCACTGAGGTTAAAGCTGCACTTACCAAGGAGAAGGCTCTCAATGCCAAGCGCCATAAGGATCTGATGTCAATTCTCTCCGTCCTCACAGCCAAACTCTCTTCTCCTCAACCCTGATCCTACCCTGTTCAGCCTCTCTTGATTCTCCACCTTGTTCACAACAACTGTTTCTAACTCTTTGGTTGTGCTTTGTGACTGATAATGGTTTATGCTAATCTTGGTTGTGCCATGCTTGTCTTCTTGTTGCTATTTGCTTATGCGTGACTCGGATGGCTAATATCATTACCGTACCATATACTTGAGTGCATCGCAGGTTGTTTTTCCTCCATTACCCAAGAGGTGGTGACTGCAAACACCCTGCTTCTCTTGTTTGACCTGACCACCCTTTTTTGATGATGTCAAAAGGGGAAAGATGGGCATGACCAGGATCATTTCAGTTTGATCTAACTTCAGTTGACTTCTCAAAACAAAAAGGGGGAAGATGGGCTTGACCATGAACGTTTTTATGTCAATATGGTCATTTGGTTTGTCATCATCAAAAAGGGGGAATTTGTTGGAAAATTGTTGACCCCATCATTATGTAATGTAAGGTTTTGATGATAATAAACACAAATGGAATATACACTTGAGTGTGTTGATCGAACAGGTTCTAAATACTATTTGGAAAACTTTGAAATTGCTTGATTAACCATGGTCAAGAACAGGTCTTAAGAACAGGTCCTCAGAACAGCTGAATGGCAAAGAACTTAAAGCACATTAAAGACATGGAGTACTCAAGGAACAGTTCAAGAAACAGTTCTGAGTAACATCGTAGTAACGGGTCTTAAGAACAGTTCCTCAGAACAGCTGAATGGAAAAGAACTTAAAGCACATCAAAGACATGAAGAACTTCAGGAACAGCTCAGGAAACAGTTCTGAGTAACATCACAGCATTGAAGTGACAAGTCCAAATTCTATAGATGTTGTCCGGTTGATTCAACAAGAGTCTTGGTCTGTTATAGGTTTTATTTTCTTAGATTCTTGTTAATATGCCACTTGGAAGATCTTGATTTAACCTCTACCTTGAATGGTTTTTAAGAACACTATCTCAGATCAGTTCTGAGATCAAGGTTCAGACTATATTCTAGCCAAAACAATTTTTCATAGTTTTCCTAAAACTTTGGGCTGACGATTCTGAAATTATTTGAGATATATTTTCTGTTATCATTAGACCCAAAATAAGCTATTCTTGGCTTTGAAAATATTATTAAAAGATTGATTTTATCTTTGGAAGAATATCCAGCAAATAAATCTTATTTTTGGAAGGATAAGATAAGGAAAGATATGGAAGATTTCCTATTACAATTTGGAAAGGAGTGCTCTCTTCCCTTTTGTCTCCTTGCAGCACAAGGATTCAAGAGGGTTAAGGTTTACTCTTTTACCCATATACATCACACTATTTAAGAAAGATTTTTCCCTCATTATTTTTCACGGGTTTCACACGGTTTTTCAAGGAGTTTTAACTTGCGAATCATATTTTCAGAAAAACCATCAAAGTGTGTGTGAAAATTGAGTCCTCTTCCTTGGCATACTAGGAGTAAAATTGTACCTTACATTCGCTTAGTTAGAAGCACAAAAGTAAGGTGTTTTTATTCTCTTCTTTCATCAAAGTGAGAGTTGAGTGTGTCCAAACCTAGGGAGGCTTTGGACGTGTTTAATTCGTCTTGGGGAGACGATTACATGAGTGTGTCCAAGTCTGGGAGACTAGGACGTGGTGTGTAACTAGTCTAGGGTAGACAGTTACGTGTGTTGCAATTGTAACAGTGAAGGTTACCTTTGTAACGTGTTTAGCCCGTTTAGTGGAAGTGTGTGAAAATCCTACATGGGTAGGTCGTGGTTTTTGCCTCGGTTGGACTCGAGGTGTTTCCACGTAAAAATCTTGTGTTCTCATCTTTCAATTATTTCGCTGTTTTACACTGTCTGAGCACTTTACAAACAGTCCGTCCAAACAAGTCCCAAGCTTGTTCCCAGAAACTGCGAAAATTTGCCAACACAATTCACCCCCCTTTTGTATTTGTGTACTCTCAAATCTAACAAAAACAATCTTCCATGGTCTGTGGGTGTGGCCACAGACAGTCCGTTTGCGCTAAGTAGTTTTTTTAAAAAATTTTATGAAAGTTTTTTGCAGAGTTTAGGGTTTTGTTTGGATTAGGGATTGTGATTGGGCTATTTTTTGGGTTATTTGCAAACTAAATAAGGATATTTAAAAATTAAATAAGAATATTTAAAGAAGAAGATCCAAAGGTTAAATAGTAAAGAAAATCGTCAAAGCAAATTACACACAAAGATTGAATGTTTTTATGCTTATCTAAATGAAGAAACTTTTTGCTCTAATATTTAATGATCCATGAGAGAAAGCCCTTGGCCAAATAAAGGCACAAACGTGGAGAGAAACCCCTAGAGATTTGAAGAAGAACCAAAAACCCACAAGGAGATCCAATGGAGTAATCCGTAAGACTACCACTTGGATGATCAAACCTAAAAGAAATTAGCAACTAATAAAAGATCAACCCATGATTCAATCTCATAAAGCCTAAGCACCAAAATTAAAATAAAGGGAATACCACATTCACCACTCTCCAAGAGAGACAAAGAAAATGAGATGTTTGTAGAGAAATAATAAGCAACAAGCCCATTGCATAATAGAAATTTGAAAATAATACAAGAAATCAAGCCATTATATAGTGATGTGTCATCCTCTCCAAGTTTTACACCAACCAATGGAATTATAAAGAAAATAACCTATGAAATTCTAGCTAGTTGTACAATTAAAAGGGGGACCACTAGATAAAATGTTAGGTTGGAATTTATTGCACATGCACTAGCTTAGTGGGATCTTTCACAATCCCAAATGAAAGAATTTGGGGAGATATTTTATGCGAAGTTTCTAGTGTCCACCAACTTCCCATAAAATCATAAGCCCTAAATCATTCATTTGTTATCCCAATTGAGCTCTTACATAAAATCTTGGATTCCCAATCTTAAAATGACCCTTGTCTGGTTAAAGCTCAATAACTCACTAAATACTTAGAAGCCGAAAGCTATCCATAGCTTGCAGGAAAATAGATATCTGAGCTATTCATCCAGTTATAGTTTGCAAAAATTGGAGCTCATTTGTCCATCCAAAACTCACCTAGAAGTTAGAGAAAATATTCTACCTAGCATCTGGAAATAACAAAAGAAGTGGCTATGAAGGAAAAACATAGCTAAGTTCCTTATTTAAGGCTACTAATGACCTCCACATCTTCCCTAGGCTTACTTAGACTTCTTTAAGGGTCACAAGACAGCAATGACCTTGGAGGACCAAGTCCTTAAATCCCATTCCAAATAGTCATTATTGTTCCTACTTGAATCATGACCTTGGTTTGGAGGAGTAGGCCGAACCTTGTAGTTTGCTTCGCATCAATGAAGAATTTTTGGTGGGAAATGGGTTGGGATGAGTGGAATTCAAAATTTTTGTGAGGAATTGAGGGTGTTTGGTGAGGATTTGAGTAAGGAGTGAATAGAGGAAAAAGGGGTTTTCGGCTAGAGGAAGAAGGAAAGAAAATCAAGGCAAATGGAAGAAGGGGGTGTCTCTCTGTTTTGTGATGCAGATTTGATGTGGCATAGGCACCCCAAGCCACTCTACTAGGAAACTTTCTAAAGTTGCCTGATTTGGCATGGTCGTGCCACGTGACATTATCCAACCTTGCCAAATCTTTGTTTATATTTCTAAATAGGCAATTTCTGGCACAGGAATGCCACTTGACATAGGCTCCCAGTGCCAAATTTCTGCCCTACTATATATCCGTTCAACTCTTCCATGTGTTTTTCCTCTCTTTTCTTTCCCTCTTTTTTAGCATTTTGTTCTACCTCCCATTCACCCCTTTATTTTTCTTTTTCATAATCTTTTCTCTTTTTGAAACAATTTTACAATTTTCTCAATTTTTTTAACTTTTTTTTTTTACTCTTTTTTTTTAACACTCACAAATTTACACATATACACAAGTACAGGCGTGTCTACAAGGGATGATATCTTTTTGACATATTAGGCCTTGGGTGGCCCATGGAGCAAAAGACACTCCACATCTACTTCATTGGGCATCTCTGAAAGTGTTTCGACTTATGCTCGTTCACTTTAAACCTAAGATCTTTAGTAGGGTCCTTTATATCAATAGCTCCATAAGGAAACACTTTAACAATAATAAAAGGGCTGATCCATATAGACCTAAGTTTTTCGAGAAATAGGTGAAACTTAAAGTCATAAAGCAGAACTTTTTGTTAAAGGGAAAACTCCTTCTTATTAATGCGTTTGTCATGAAAAATTTTAGCTCTCTCTTTTCTCAACCCAGCGTTCTCATGAGTTGCCGGCTTAATCTCCTCAAATTCGTAAAAGAAACCTCACACGCAACAACAACAAAAAAATTGACTATTACGTTATCGATTATTATGTTTACAAAAAGAAACAAGGTTATCCAAATATCAATGCATAAAGATTAGTTCTGACATCTGACAAACCACCATAATGGAATTAACATTAATGTATATCTCAAATGTTGACTTTAATTACAAACAACAACGATTATGAAATTAAATTTTGCAGTTGAATGGTAACTACCAATTTATTTAAGGCTAAATTTTTAAAACAAGATAATAATAGATATGTTAATTACCGATTAATTTAGTAATCATAGTAACATATGGTATAATTCACCTTAGCTTCTCAATTTGGAACATGTGCTTTGTCAATCAAATTAACTAAATCATAGAACCAATTAGAAGAACATTTTTAAGTTGGACATTTCTTATGATCTTGCTTCGCAAGATGATTCAATAAAGATACCATGGTGGGCAAAGTATTAAATCTATGGGCATGGTTGATTCATAGAAGATACCTTGGTAAATAAAGTATTAAATCTAGGGGCAAGGTGAACCCAAAGATCGAGAAAATATATTTTAGATATTATTGTATCATAATTTAATGAAATTGACCATGCAAACAGTCACTCGAAGTAGTTATTAGTGAAATAAATTTAGGACAATCACCTTTCTAAACAAATCATTAAATCTAGGGGAAGGGTGAATCAAACATCGAGAAGTATATATTTTAGTCACTACTATATCATAATGTAATGAATTCCACAGTGTAAGTCTTATTTTAAAAATGGTATGAGGCGTACCAAGGCTCAAAGGGTTATAAGGTGCAAGGGGTAAACTTCGAGGCAAATGAGCACTCATCATGCACGTGAGACGCACTTTTACACACAAAAAAATTGTTCAAAATTTATTCAAAACGTATATTTTTACCAAATAAGTGATCTTGTTGCATCCATATGGGGGTTAGACATCAATATAAATTACCACAATGACAAAAATATTGCAAAAATGATTTAGAATATGATAAAAGAATGCTTTATATTATTTTAATACAAAGTTAATAAAGCGAGGTACAAGATTACAAAAAGGAACGCAAAGAAAGCAGCGCAATAGCAAAAAACAATGCTTATGAAGGGTTATAGCAGAAGCTAGAGTCTAAAGAATGAGAGAAGATGGCCTTTAAGCTAGCAAGGGTTACAGAAAGAATAATAAGAGATCCAAGTGGTGCAATGTGCATTAAAGATGAAAAACGTAAGGTCCCAATCGAGGATACCAAAATTCATGAAAGTTGTCAAAACTATTTCTTTAAGGTCTTTAATGAAAAGAGGTTCGAGATTTCTCATCACAGTGCACAAAGATGTCGTGATATATAATAAAACTCTCAGTATTGTCATCATATTGCCAAAGAGGAGACTAAGCATATGTTGAGGAAGATTAAGAATGGAAAGGCAGTCGCCCCAAATAATATGCTCGTGGAATTTTGGAAGTATTTGAGTGAGGAGGGACTTGGGTAACCAACAGAGTTATTTAGTGTCATATTTAGGATAGCTAAGATGCCACATGAATGGAGATTTAGTATAATTATCCCTTTATACAAGAACAATGGTGACATTCAAAACTGTAATAATTATGGAGGTATAAAATTGGTCAGTCACACAATGAAGTTGTGGGAAATGGTGATTGAAAAGAGGTTGAGAGAGAATATAAGGATTTCGAAAAACTAGTTTCGCTTTATGCTAGGTAGGTTGACTACGGAAGCTATTCATCTTATGCGAAGACTCATGGAGTTCTACAGGGAAAAGAAAAATGACTTTCACATGGTGTTATTGACTTAGAGAAAGCGCATAATAGAGTACATAGGAAAGGATTATAAGGGTGCTTAGAGAAGAAAAAAGCATCGAACAACTATATACGAGTTATTAGACATATGTACAATGGAGTGACGTCAAAATTTTGGACCTTGCCGAGGACACAATGACTTCCCAGATATTGGAGTTCATCAAGGATCAATGCTGAGCCCTTTTCTTTTTACTGTAATTATGGACGAGCTCACTAAAAGGATTCAAGAGGAGGTACCATAGTGTAGGTTATTTGCTGAATGACATAGTTCTTATCAATGAAACCAAGGAGGAGATTCATAACAAGTTGGAGCGGTGAAGAGATACTCTAGAGGCAAAGGGTTCTAGGTTAAGTAGGTCAAAGACTGAGAATGTGGTATTGAAGATGAAGTAACCATTGGAGGTGTAGTAGTACCAAGAGTTGAAAAATTCAGATATCTATGCTAGATCATTCAAGAAGAAGGGGATAAAGTAGGATAACAAAAATGGGAGAATGCTTTAAGGGTGTTTTGTGATAAGAAGATCCTACTAAGATTGAAGGGTCGGGTTTATTGTGTAGTGGTTAGACTAACCTTATTATATGGGGCAGATTCTTGGCAGAAGAATCAAGTTCAGAAGACGATGGTCATAGAAGATTGGATAAGATTAGTAATGTAATGATTAGAGACAGAGTAGGAGTTGACACTTGATGGTCATACGAGATTGGATAAGATTAGAAATGTAATAATTAGAGACAAAGTAGGAGTTGACACCCATAGAGGACAAATGAGAAAAGCTAGAATTAGATGGTTTGGTCATGTAAGGCTGAGTATGGACACACCAGTGAGGAGATGTGAAAGGATTGCTCTATTGGATTATAAAAGGGGCCAAGGTAGACCGAGGAAGAGCTAGAATGAAGTGACTCAACACGATTTGAAGACTTTAGGATTAGTGAAGGACATACTCAATATAGGAGATTATCGAGGTCTAAGATTAAGGTTGCAGACCTCAGTTAGCTAACTACTTACCCTTCCTTTAAATACCGAGGACATAGAATTTACTGAGGTGTGGATCTGGTAATTATCTAGCTTATGTGTCCCGTGATTGTGTACCTATATGTGGTTAACTGAGCTTACCTATATTATCTATGTATTGTTTTGTCTTTGCTCGTTTATGTTGTTTTGCTCCCTGATTGTATCAAAAGTTTTTCAACCCTAAAATTGTTTTCTCAAATCCTTTGTAGGTCTTATTGGAATCGACCTATCTGTGGGCAATGACACCTGCAAAGGTAAGAGCGCTTACATTTATATATCCCCATAGCCCACGCAAATGGGACCCACACTGAGAGTTGTTGATGTTGCTATATTATTATTTTTATTTTTTAAATACATATTAAATGTTAATATGTAACGAACATTCTTGATATAAGTTCCTAAAATAAAGGTAA
>JAKOGI010004255.1:0-30281 GCA_029747015.1 Carnegiea gigantea
ATTGTTTGAACTCTAAGCATATTCTTGCCCCTAAGGTACGATTTGCTCCTCGGGCCTGGTGATGGAGTGAGTAGACGTACTTAATGGTTGGTAGGGATAGGCTAGAGGCAATTGGACTATTTCTCGTTTGAAAACCTAGAGATTTTGAAAGTTGAGACCTTTCTAAATAGTGAAATAAGATGTTTGCTTCGCGTTGAATGACCCTTCTAATTATGCGGTTAGGTTTTAATGTCGTATTTGAAAGCTTGCATTTGCTTTATAGCCACACTCGAGTCTCTGCTACTGTTGTAAGTTTCTATGTGCAACTAAATGTTTTGGATGCCTGTCTGCCAAGATGCATATGTTGCTTGATGTGTAAATGACAAGTTATAAGCAACTAAGAATTACCTATCTTGACTAAAAGTTTCTTTTTGACAATAAACCTTTTAACGTGAATGTTTGATTGTTAAGAAGGTTGAGTGATAGCTTCGTGTGTGCGCATGCCAATATGAGTGATTGTGGGAGAGTCCTGTTGATTGTGACCTAAGTGTTATCCCATACGTGTTATTGACACTTAGATTCGTTCTTATGCCTGTTAGTCGGTTGATGGCTAAATTTTAATGATTTGGACAAGTTTCAAGACATACCTTGACCTTAGTTTGCAAATGAGAAATGCAATCCTGTATGCCCTTCTAAATGACCCCTTATGTGACATTAGTTGTGAACTTGAAACCATGGCATGTTGCACAATGTATGGACCTTGAAAGCTCATATAGTCACTTAGAATGATATGTAGGGCCAACTGTATGTTTATTAACTGGCAGTAAAGTAAGTAAGCTATGTGGTGCTTCTTCGACTTGATTCTTATTGGGTATGTCACTTAATTGGCCAAAGAATTTAACCTACATGAGTTGTTGCTTCGTGTAGTCATAGTTAGCTAATCACTGCATGGCATATAGTCCTTATGTTGTGGTTAAATTGCTGATTGTGCACATATACCATAGTGTGATTGCGCGATTGTAACCTTTGCCTTGAAATGTTTATCTCTGAATGCATCATTGAATGACATGCTAGAATAATCATGATTGCAAGGGAGTTACTCATCTTCTATTCGAACTAAGGTCTATGCCTCTTATGTTTGATTGAGTGGCTAGTTACTTATATGCCTAGTAAAAAGATCTTGTGACGTAGGAGTTCGCATTCGCAATTGTATATGCCTAGTACATTCTATACTTTAGCCATACCACGTGCTAGCACACCCGTGACTCTAGTTGGATGCTTGACCTTAAGGCATATGAATGGATATGTGAAAAAAAAAAAGAAAAAAAAATTCAATCAACCCCTGGCAAGGTTCAACCGAGTGTCCTGGCATAATAAGATTGAGTTAGCTTGTATTGTGTTGTGCATGATGAGCTTTAGGTGATACATGATAAGAAAACCTTGAATGATGCTTCGCTAGACATAATGCGTGCTGCTGATGCTGTCTAACCATACCTTGGCTATTATGTGAGGCTATCCCTCCAACTAGTTATCTGGTAGCTAAGCCTGGTACCGTTTTGCATATTACCATTACTGCTTCTCAAGATGCGTCTATATATGCACGTATTCACCTATGAGCACCTCAAATGTGTTGGTTGAACTTAGAGTCATATAGGAGTCTTTGCCATAACCTTTCATTGAGTTGTGAGGCGTAGTTGTCAATATAACCAACCAGAATGATGTATGAGTTGTAAAAAGGCAACACTAGCTATAAGAACCTTGTACCAAACCCACCACAACCCAGAAACCATATATTTACTCCCCTATACAATTGATGTGTGGATCTGTACGGACCTATTACTGCGCATCGACCCATATTCTTATTATGTAACCTCCCAAGTTATATCCTTGCGTGATTAATGGTGGTCGAACTTGTTATACTCTTTCATGCTGTTTACCACATATACATGATGGATTAATTCATGTTGCATGTAATTCTTGGGTAAAAACGTTGAGTTATTGATTTCATACTATGTCATTGTGCTAAGGTGAACCTACGTGATACTATGAATTGTTCTTATCACTCTAGAGGGTCATAGGGGTCTTAGGGTTAATTGTTATGACCCTTGTTTGTTACGGCCTGAAGTCATCCCTTGGACGCCAACCCATAGCGATACATGTGCATAGAACTCCTTGTCATGATACGAGTAGTGTGTAGGTGATTCAAAGTCCTCATCCCTTTTTGAAATAAGTTTAATATGGTTTTTTACGCCAACTCATTTGCCTCACTTCAATGCGATTTGCCCTCGGCGCCTAAATAGAGCGAGTAGACGCTTAAAGAGGTTGGCGAAGAGGAGACTGGATACCATAAGGCAATTTTCTTTTGATTTAAAAAGTAGTGATTGCAAAATGGAACCTTTTGAAAACCCACCGTGTAGATCTTGCATGCGTGCATTTATTTTAGGAAAAACCGAATTTAGATTTAGAATTTCGAGGACGAAATTCTTTTAAGGGGGGAAGAATGTAAGACCCACCTTCGTTATTTTTACGTTAAGTTGCCTGTCTTGCTGTTACGTTATAAAATCGTATTTTTAGTAACTGTGTGAGTTTTTAACGATTAAATTCATTAAAAAGAACGATTATTTGACTAACATTATTATTGACGCTACTTATTTGTAAAATATTTGAATCAACGCTAAACCCAGTTTTTAAAATCGTTTTTCGTTTTACTTGGCCGATTCCCAAAGTTTAAACCGAAATGTTAATTGTGGGTCATTTTAATTCGGGTTTAGCCTAACCATTAACGAGTACAGACCGGAACTTAGTTGAAAGATGTTAATTGAATCAAAAAAAAAAGAAATGGACCAAAAAGGGGGGGAAGTCGGGTCTCAGGAAAAGCCGAGACCCCGGCCCTTCACCCTCACGCTCTCTCTCTCTCTCTCTCTAACGCACTCCCTCTCTCCCTCTCTCTCTGTGGGGCCACGGTCGCCGATGGGCCTCATCGCCGATCGCCACCTGTCGCCAGCGAGAGAAGGGGACGACCGGTCCCCTCAGCCACGCCAACCACCGCCCAAACCTCCCCACCCCTCGTCCTCCACGTCTCATGGCCAGAAACCGACCCAGACACGCGTCCACCACCGGAAATCGGCCATCCACATGCCGGAAATCGGCCAAACACCTCCAAATGACCTCTTCTGTAGATTGAGGGACCAATTTCACGTCAAACCACACGCAGAAGGGCTTGATTTCGAGAGCTAGGGTTCGATTTTGGGAAGCACACGAGCTAGGGTTTCGGTTTAGTAACGTGGGCATGCATTGGGGCATGCAATTGCTGCCTGCCACTAAGGTTGAATTTAGGCTAAGTCAAGTAAGTGTTCTCCCCTCCTAAGTTATTACTATTTTTGAAGTTAATTTTCAGCAGATTGATGTTGCATGTCAAGTTAGGGTTTGTTAAATTCATTAGAAATGTCAAGAAATGTGCTGTTCATGCTTAGGTTCGATTCATTTGGTTGATTTATGCCTGAAATTGTAAATCGATGCGAATTATGTGCATTTAGCATTGATTCAAGTCCATGAATGAAAATCATGCGTGAACTGTTAATTCGAAGTTATATTAACGTGTTTAGCTTCGATTCAAGTTGAGGAGTTAATGCATGAAAAAGAATTAAAAACGAAGTTGTATTAACGTGCTTAGCATCGATTCAAGTTAATTAGTTGATGTATGAAAAAGGATTAAAAACGAAGTTAGTTTAACGTGTTTAGCATCGATTCAAGTTAATGAGTTAATGTATGAAAAAGGAATTAAAATCGAAGTTGCGTTAACGTGCTTAGCTTCTATTCAAGTTGTTTAGCTAATATGTGAAAAATGATTAAAATCGAAGTTAGTTTGATATGTTTAGCATCGATTCAAGTTATTTAGCTAATATATGAAAAGAGATTAAAAACGAAGTTAGTTTAACGTGTTTAGCTTCCATTCGAATTGAACTAGCTAATGTATTATGTGTGTAAACGAAATAAACTCGAACTCTTTTTAACATATTCATGCTTAGGGAAGTTACTTCGAAATGCAACGTATATGTTTAGAATCGAATTATGTTTGATTTACTGAATAAAGTATTGTCGAATTATGAATAAATGTGGCTATATGCACGCTTGTTGTAACGCTTCGCTGAATGATGCTGGTTGCTCAGGTAAGGGCCTAATCTTCCCTCCCTTTTACATAAGCTAATATGATAATATGTTGTGATTAATAAATCGATGAATCGAGTTGGTAGTTGGATGGTTTGAGGAAAGAATTATGAGTGTTCGAGCTCTTGTGGTACGGTGCAAGTGAGGAGGGAGATTGGGTTGTGAATTGACCGCAATCATGTAGATTGCGAGGCCATGTGTGGCTCATTGTGTTGAATTGATTACGAAGCGTTTAAATGTGATATGTGTATACCCTTTTCCTTGTACGTTTAAAATGTAACATGTGTGTGGAAGGGTGATGTTTTAGCAAATGACTCTTCATGTGTTTTAAATGAATAATAGCCATGTCTAGTAACGAGCTATGGCCTATTTTAGCTATTCAAATAGTGTTTGGGAGGAATCCCTAAAACGTTTTTAACAAAAGGGAGATGGGAATTATACGTTGAATGATTTTATTATTTGAAACGGAAAATCACTAGCCGTTATGGCCGATACACTTTAAGTGGCTAAGATAATGTGCTGCGGACAATATGATACGATGTAAATAATGCTAACCTAGGGGATAAGTCCGGATGAACCCTAGAGGCCCTGACGAGGGCTAATGTAATGGTCCGATATGTTATATTTAGCCATCCCGGGAGTAAGAGCTTAAGCGTGAGCGTTAGGTCTCACTATGGGGTCGAGAATAGTTCTCACCCAATCAGCACCGTGTAATGATCTTATGCCAGAAGTACTTTCATACTAAGTTAAGAAAAGTAATTGGCCCTTTGCCCTTTTTAAACGATTAAAAAGGTAAGGAAGTTCTTTTTGTGGGCCCAAAAGGCTATATAGAATGATGTATGAAAAGCTTATAAGGGTCGTTACACGACCAAATGAAATGAAACTTCCTTTGAAGACTAAGAAAACGTTTTCAACGAAAGAAAGAAAGCTTTCACTGAATGAGTTATGAAATGATCCTCCAGCATGTTTGAATGTGGATTCTTAGCCTATGTATTAAAGGAAAGCTTTCAACGGATGCATTATGAATGATTCTTAAGTATGGTTGAACGTGGATTCTAATCTTATGTGGCATCATTCTTATCCATGGCAAATCTGTCTGATTTAAAGTGTATGAGATGAGAAAGATAGTTGTAGCACGTTAAAAATTCCATTAATGAAGGCGTCTCTTCCTAAAAGAATGAACGTTGATATGTGAATAGCATGCCAGGGTGTCATATAGCTTAATATGATGTTTAAAGGTACTTAAATGCTTGATATGTGTTTATGCGTGTGATATGTATATTATATGAATGAAATACCAAGAAAAGTGTAATTATGAAAAGGGATAACCTTATATACACATCATATGATTGAGGGTCATGTGTAGTTTAAATGGAGTGTTAGGAAGTTATGTTATGAAAAGAAAAGATCCTTATACTTAGCCTTTGATGCTTACTCACGTGCCTAACTACTTGCTAGTAAAGAACTCTATCATTGAGGAACCTAGAAATATGATTGAGTGGTCGAAGTGAAGTTTATGTTTAGTGATCCTCCCATAAAGGTTCTATGAATATCTATTATGATAGTAAAGTATGGAAACGTGATATGTGACTAGTAAAGATAGTATTGCCTGCAACGGTTTTGGTTTTAAGGGGGTTGGGGGACACTCACTGAGCGTGTGGTTGCTCATCCCATTACTCTTTCCCCTTTTCCCCAGGTTTTCTTTCTGACAGGAAGAAGTTGAGACAGATAAGTCCAGAAAGAACCTATTGTTGCTTACAAGGCATTGTATGTGCTCATTTGAAGGGATCTTATGTGTTTAATGAAGTCATGTAATGTACTCTTAGTTTATAAAGGTCTGTAAACGATTATTCTAGTTCATGTAATGCATATGGTATAAAGGTCGCTCTGTATGGCCGCCTGAGCTAACCATCAAGTTAGTTAGATGTCTTCTTGGTTTAATTTAGCTATGTTTTGGGATGTAAATCTTAATACTCCGGTTTTGTTAACCGTTGAGTTGTATCTTCCATTTCTTCTTTATTCATGAATCAATCTGGTTGGTGTACTCCGAGCGAGTGGCTCGTTGAGTTATGAACTCCGGTGTGTGGCCGTTGAGCTATGTTTTAAATGTTTTACGCTTCCGTTGATTTACAGGGACTTATTGTAAGGCTTTTAGCCTGGAAATAGTCTGTTTTTAGGGGGAACTTTGTCCGTTTCATCCCAGGAATTAAGTAAGAAGTTAGGAAAGCGTAACGCTTCTGGCCTAGGGGCTGGGGCTGTTACACAAGGCTAAGCGCAGAACTTTCTTTCATAGATTATGTGATATAATTCATGATTTATGCTTTGTCTATCTAATTCGCTCATATGAGATGCTAAACATATGAAGTAGAGGTTATGCCACGAACTTTCCTTAGCTAAACATGCATATTCAAACTTAGATGCTGAATGCATTACAAGGGTATGGCCATGCTGTACTTGGAATTTCATTTGTACTGCACTTAGATTCTTATTCATATGATGTGCAAGAAAATCTTTCTTTTCTTTTTCTGAAAACACTTTACTTAGCCTCTTTAGGCTCATAAGAACTCTTTTCTTACCCTCTTTAAGCTCATATTCTTAAAGGAATCTCTCTCATATTGGTCTCGTAATGACTCTTAAAAACTTTCTTTTTGAAATACTTAAAAAGGCAAAACGCCGACTGCTTTTCTTACTTATTAGGAAATTACTCTGGGCATAAGATCATCATAAAGTGCTGGTTGGGAGAGATCTACACTCAATCCCATTAACTCACATTAAGCTCTTACTCCCGGGATGGCAACTAACTTTGGACCTTAACTCTCGTCAGGGTCTCTAGGGATTACTCCCTAGGCTAGGGATTCCCCCGTTCAAGCAGGTTCACTCCCATCTATTATCCCTAAGCACTTATCTTATCCATTTAAAGCATCTAGTTATAACGACTAATAAGTTTGCTACCTCTCACAGCGAAATCCTTTTTCATACAACGCATTCTTTTTTTATTTAAATTCCTTAGGAATTCCCCCGTTCAAGCAAGTTCACTTCTAAAACTGTATTTGCATAATTAAAATAGGCCATCGTTTTGCTAATAGTTATGGCTATTATTATTTACAAACATGAAAAACGTCCTTTTTCAAACTCACCCTCACTCACAATAAGAAACTTGATGACATAAAGGGAGGGGGGTTTGCACGTAACACATTCAAACACTTCATAATCAATCAATCTCACCATAAGCCACACATGGCCTCGCAATCCACACGATTGCGGTTAATTCACAACCCAGGCTCCCTCCTCACATAGCAACCAACCACAAAGAACCTCAAACTCTCATTAGTTCCACCTCCAGCCATCCGACTACCATCTTAGTTTTCAATTTGAAAATCATAATATATTATTATGAAAGCTTATAAAGAGACGTGTAATAGGGTTTACGCACTTACTGGGCAAGCAGCACCATCTGGGCAAGCAGCACCATCCACCGGTGCGTTACCGCTAGCATACGTATATATATAACCACATTTACGTATACGTCTGCAATGCCTTAACTTGAAATAACATTTAACAAACCAACTAAACTAATCAAGCAGGAATCTTATCGCATTCGAGGTGTTCATTTATTATTCGAAGTCACGGTGGAGGTATAAACTAACTAATCACACAAGCATCGATTCTAAGCACCCTCATTTCTTTTCGAAGCCATGAATCGAGCATGAATTTAACTAAGTGTACATGGATCGATTCTAAACATTCATATTTTAGTTCGAAGCTACTTTTCAGGCATGTATTAACTAAATACACTTGAATCGATTCTAAACATACATAGCTTATTTCGAAGCTACTTTTGAGGCATGTATTAACTAAATATACTTGAATCGATTCTAAACATGCATAACTCATTTCGAAGCTACTTTTGAGGCATGTATTAACTAAATATGCTGGAATCAATTCTAAACATGCATAACTCATTTCGAAGCTACTTTTCCGACATGTATTAACTAAATATACTTGAATCGATTCTAAATATGCATAACTCATTTCGACGCTACTTTTCAAGCGTTAGTTAACTAAACTAACATATATCGATTCAAGGCATCGTTAGGTTATTTTGAAGTTACTATTCAAGCCTAATTAAGCCACTTAAGCGTAACACGATTCAAGGCGTTTATTTATTACATCAGGCTTACTACCCTAGCCTAATTAAGCCATTTAAGTATATGATGAATGAAGGCGTTTGCATTTATAATTCAAAGCTACTTTCAAGCGGTGTATGCATGTGCGATCTGAATCGAACTAAACTCAAGCAAAACCAACAACATAGCTACAGCCTATGGACAGATTCTGTACATATTCAGCAGCGTAATCACAGCCTAAGGTCAGATTATTTCCAAGCATCTTTTATGCAACCTGATCATGCATATTCTAAGCTAAAATTAACACGAACTGAGGCATGCATAACTGAATGGCAGCAAGCGAAATCTGAGCATAAGCAGTCTAGTTATGTATGAACGAATACAAATTCACCACAAAGCACATTTTCAATCATTCCTTGGCATTTCTAATAAATCAGCTAGCCCTATTCTAACATGCAACATCAATCTGCTGAAAACATTTTCAAAAATAATAGTAACTTAGGAGGGGAGAAACAATTACATGATTCTAGCCCTAATTTGACCTAAAAAGCTGTAGTATTGCGCCCAAATATGCCCAATCAGCCCAAGCTTGAAGCCCTTGCCCTAACACTTGAAAAGCCCAAACCCTAACTCCCGGTTCTAGTGGCATTTTTAGGTATTTTGGGTTAAATTCAGCCCCCAAATTTATAGGGGCGGCCGAGTGTGGTTTAGGTGGCCGGATTTCGGCACATGAGTGGTGAGATTGGGGCAGACGACGCGTGTTTTTCTGGGTTAATTCGACCGCGAGAAGTGGGGGAGGGAGAATGGTGGTGTTCGGCGGCTGATGACGAGTGGGTAGGGGACCGGTGGTCTACTTCTCTCGCCGATGACGTGTAGCGGACGACGGTGAAGCCAGACAGCGGCCGATGGTTGCCTGCGAGAGGTGGAGGATGGCGATTATAGAGAGAGAGAGAGAGGAGGGTCGGGGGATTCGGGTTCTGATACCCGAATTCAGCCCCCCTATTTTACTAATTCTTTTTTTTTTTGGTTCACTTAACACAATAACTGCTAGGTCCTAATCCCAAACTCGTTTGCGATTAGGCTAAACTTAAGTTGGAATGTCCTATAACTGACATCCTAATTAAACTTGGGAAACGACTAAATAGCTCAAATAACGATTTCGAAGGTATGAGTTTGCATCAGCTTAAGGATTTTCTAAATAATTGACGATAATATTAATAATATAAACAGCGACAAAATATTCTTTTTAGTAAAATTATTGCTCATATGGGCACATAAATAATAATTTAACTCATATAGTTGCGAAAAATTCAATTTTATAACGTAAAAAGCAGGGTAGTCAGCTTAACGTAAAATAAAGAATGCGGGTATTATTCCTCCCTTAAAAGAATTTCGTCCTTGAAATTCTAGAACTAAGTTCGGTCTTCCTAAAATGTATGCACACAACTATGATCTAAGCGATACGTTTTGAAAAGGTTGTATTTTGCAGACACTACTTCTTTTAAATCGAAAGAAAAAGGCTT
Organism: Carnegiea gigantea; assembly: GCA_029747015.1. NCBI lineage: Eukaryota > Viridiplantae > Streptophyta > Magnoliopsida > Caryophyllales > Cactaceae > Carnegiea > Carnegiea gigantea. The sequence continues at coordinate 9,797 of JAKOGI010004255.1, forward strand.
ATGGTATCCAGTCTCCTCCTTGCCAATCCTCTTCAAGCGTCTACTCACTCTATTTAGGCGCCGAGGATAAATCGCATTGAAGAGGGGCAAATGAGTTGGCATGGACAACCATATTAGGCTTGTTTTAGAAATGAAAATAGGTTTTTGATAATCTAGACTAAATCCACCTAGTAAGCAACAATTCTATATACATGCGTTGCTATGAACTAAAGTTTAAAGGAAAGAAAATTGCGCAGTTGACTCCTCAAGGACATATGTTAGTAGTCTCATTCTAAAGCATGAATTCAAGTCACCTTTGGGATCACAATGGTTAACTCAGAGATTCCTATAACACATTAGAACAATAAGAACGTCACATAGCACCACATAGTATCATTTAAGCATAACAGCTTCACACAGCATTGCATAGAATCAGTAATTTAGTATTCTCAAGTCTAGGATTCCCAAGCAACATGAAGACGTCTAATACACATATAGTAAGCAATTACAAAACAGAAGCATATGTGACTGACATTTCTATATTTTTATATCAATTCCGAATAACTTTTAAACATTTCATTCATGGCAACTTAGACAGGGCATGCCAAAGTCATATGAAGGAGTTAAATTAATCAGATTCATTCAACAGCATGAAGATATTAGGTCAATCAAAGGTTAAATCATTTACTAGAAGGTTACTACATCACACTAAGATAGCAGAGACATCAAATTACGCCATATCGGCAATGAAGGGACCTGAAGTGGTATTTTAAATCACATGGGCATCACGTAGAGTCAATCACAGAACATACCAAGGGTTAAGATTCACATGTAACACAAACCAGCAATACATGTTGATAGGAACATTTTAGGAAGAAAACTCTAAGGTAAGAATGTAAATGGATGCTTTTTGATGGGGGAAATTTTTCCTATGGTCACTACTTGGAGCTGACTGTCTCTTATGTCATAGATTCATACAAATAAATGGTTATACTCCTAAACAAGTCCTGGGCCTATGGCTTATGAGCCTACATGCTTCTGCTGCACTACTCTGATCAATCAAATAAGGGCAAGAACATGTGAATGGGGGTTTCTAGGGTCGTCTCATCATGCTTCAAATACGGGCGCATGCAGTTACTTAGGTATAACATGGAATCATAGAAGTTACGGAATGCAACAATGAGTCAATGGTCATGTCATGCTATGAATTACAGAACTTGTATTATCTAAATGACGAAGTCATGTACTAAACTAACTTAAGTCAAGAAAACACCAAGAAGTGTAACAACTTATTCATAAAACACATAACTAGTCATGACTTAATTCCTATAGTGCATTAATGACCGCACACAATAGACGTGAGTGTTCATATATATGATGACATGACCCTGAATGCTCTACCATGCTACTTTCTTACACATGAGATATATATATCTATAGATGTGATTCATGTAAATGCAGCTCTATTGTTACCTACTCACACGTTACATACATTGGGTTCAACTAATCTAACTATAACACGAGAAAACAATATTGAAGGGTTGTAAATGATGATCCAAGAGTCATGTCATAAAAATTACTATATAAATCAAATTGCTCTAACTAATACAGTCTCATGTTTAGTCAAATTCAAGTCAAACAAATACCAAGATATACATTTACCAAGCCAATCATTCACAAGGCACTTGAATAACCATGCATAATGATCTTAAGCAATTATATGGGCTCCCATGACCTTTGTACTTTGCATAATGTTATGCTCATGCTTCAAAACACATAGACTCACGGTAATGTCTCATGAAAAGAATTCTAGGCAAGTATGCGTGAATGCACCCCTCATTTAAAATCTACGCTCGAGGTTATACCTCGATGTTTGTCCCAACTATTTGGAGTTGGGCAACAATTAACTAACAAGTGGTAAGAACAACGGTATTATTGGTATTATGGATATACATTGAGGTTTTGCCACACATTCTCTCGAAAGGGTAACTATGGAGGTCTGAGGAACTCCTTTTATAGATGGGAAGGTTCTACTTTCTACTATGGGCATCCTTGCTTCAACACTTGGTGCTTGTGCTAAAGAAAGTGTTGGTAAGGCATAGATTGTCATCCTAGGAGGTAATGAGGTCATGCATGTGGTATAACAATTCCAAAGTCTGCTAAGTCCTTTCTCCCTTGTGCTTTCTAGGTGTATTGGGTTTGATATAGCCAGGACACCACCAAGAAGTGCTACTATGACCTAGTGTATCACCACTCGAGTTGCCAATTCAAGAAACAGCCACTAGATGTTTGGAGAGTAAACTAGAAGCAAGCTCAATTTCTGATTCAATATGGCGTGATGTGTACAAACATGATGAGAGGAGCTTATATACGACTCTTGCTCTTACAATTACAGCGGTTATCAAAGCAAACACAATATACATTTGTCAAATACATCAGCCTAGAACATTACAACCTGATTAGAGCTAAAACCAGTAGAAGGGTGACACCTAATGGGGTCATACTTGCTAATCAAGTGAGGTGTCAAGGACCTTAGTGTAAATGATCGAGTTTAAGCTCGTAGGGTTACTCCAAGCATTATTGTAAAGCAAATGTGAGTCTTTGATTGCAACAACAAGACCCAACCAAACAAATAGAAAGATTTGTAGTGCGAAGGCACGACCCTAACTCACTAATCGGAAGACTTTAACTTTCAAGGTCCTTAGGTTTTCAAAGGAAATAGTTTAACTACTTCTAACTCTCTCTCTACCAACTTTCGAGTACGTTCGCTCGCTCCATTATGGCGCCCAAGGAGTAAATCGTACTTTAGGGGCAAAAATGAGCTTAGAGTTAAGGCTTTCCAATCATTCGATTTCAAATCATATGTTCTTTAAACTTTCGATTGAGCTAACACTTAAGTTATCCACTAGAATACGAGCCACTCGGCCTACTTAGCAGATGGTTCTTTCATCCAACCAATCAGCTCACTCAAGCCGCACCTAACTAGGTAATTGCGCTAACATTCCCATAAAACTCACATTTGCAGACAAGGCAGGCATCTATCATGTCATCGTGAACGTGTTCCTAGGCAACTATATGAGATGCAAAGCTCAGGTCGCGGCCTACGGTCGTAGGACCATGCTCTTATACTATCAATTGTAACACCCCCAGCCCCTAGGGTCAGGAGCGTTACGTTTTCTTAGTTTTATATTTAAATTCCGGGGCGAAACGGACAAAGTTTCCCCTAAAAACGGACTGTTTCCAGGCTAAAAGCCTTACAATAGACCCTTGCAGATCAACGGAAGCGTAAAACATTTTAAAAAAAGCTCAACGGCTACACGCCGAAGTTCATAACTCAACGAGCAACTCGCTCGGAGCACATCAAACCAAAATAGTTATCAATACAGGAAAAGTGAAAGATACAACTCAAAGGTTCGCATAACCGGAGTACTAGGGTTTACATCCCAAACCGTAACTGATTTCGACTAAAAAGACAATTGACTTATAAGATGGCTGAGACACATGACCGTACAGAGTGATTCCTAAACTGAATACACTACATGAACTGGAATACTTGTTTATAAATATTTACAATTCTAGGAATACATTACATGACTTCGTTAAACACATAAAACCCCCTTCATTAGGCACACATGACACCTTGCAAGCAAGAATAGATTCCATCTTGACATAAGTGATTGGGCTTCCACTTGTCATGATGCAAACCTGGGGAAAAGGGGGAAAGAGTAATGGGATGAGCAACCACACGCTTAGTGAGTGTTCCCCAACCCCTTAAAACCAAAACCGTTGTAGGCTATAATACTCATAATAGTCACATACCACATACTCATACTCTACTATCATATTAGGCATTCGTAAATTCTTAAGGAAGGATCACTATCCATAATTTCATTTTAGTCGTTCAACTTATTTTTAGGCCCTTGAATGACTAAATTCCTTTACTAACGGCCAGTCAAACACTTAAGCAAGCAACGAGGCTAAGCGCAGAACTTTCTTTCATAGATTATGTGATATAATTCGTGATTTATGCTTTGTCTTTCTAATTCACTCATATGAGATGCTAAACATATGAAGCAGAGATTATGCCACGAACTTTCATTAGCTAAACATGCACATTCAAATGCATACGCTTGATGCATTACAAGGGTATGGCCATGCTGTACTTGGAATTTCATTTATACTGCACTTAGATTCTTATTCATATGATGTGCATGAAAATCTTTCTTTTCTTTTTTTGGAAACACTTTACTTAGCCTCTTTACGCTCATAAGAACTCTTTTCTTAGCCTCTTTGGGCTCATATTCTTAAAAGAATCTCTCTCATATTGGTCTCATAATAACTCTTAAAAACTTTCTTTTTGAAATACTTAAAAAGGCGAAATGTCGACTGCTTTTCTTACTTATTAGGAAATTACTCTGGGCATAAGATCATCATAACGTACTGGGTGGGAGAGATCTACACTAAACCCCAGTGAGATTAACTCACACTAAGCTCTTACTCATGGGATGGCAACTAAGTTTTGAACCTGGGTCTCTAGGGATTACTCCCTAGGTTAGGGATTCCCCTGTTCAAGCATGTTCACTCCCATCTATTGTCCCTAAGCACTTATCTTAGCCATTTAAAGCATCTGGTCATAACAACTAATAAGTTTGCTGCCTCTCATAGCGAAATCCTTTTTCATACAACGCACTCTCTTTTCATTTAAATTGTTAAGGATTCTCCCGTTCAAGCGAGTTCACTCCTAAAACTGTATTTGCATAATTAAAATAGGCCATCGTTTGCTAATAGTTATGGCTACTATGAGTTATAAACATGAAAAACTTCCTTTTTCAAACTCACCCTCACTTGTAACAAGAAACTTGATGACATAAAGGGAGGGGGGTTTGCACGTAACACATTCAAACACTTTATAATCAATCAATCTCAACATAAGCCACACATGGCCTTGCAATCCATACGATTACGGTTAATTCACAACCCAGCCTCCCTCCTCACATAGCAACCGACCACAAAGAACCTTAAATTCTAATTAGTTCCTCCTCAAGCCATCCAACTACCATCTCAGTTTTCAATTCGATAATCATAATATATTATCATGAAAACTTATAAAGAGACGTGTAATAGGGTTTATGCACTTACCTGGGCAAGCAGCACCATCCAGCGGTGCGTTACCGTAAGCATACATACATACACACATTAGACATATATATATATATATATATATATATATATATATATATATATATATATATATATATATATATATATATAACCACATTTACAAATACATCTACAATGCCTTAACTTGAAATAATACTTAACAAACCAACTAAACTAATCAAACAGGAAACTTATCGCATTCGAGATGTTCACTTATTATTCAAAGTCACGGTTCAGGTATAAACTAACTAATCATACAAGCATTAATTCTAAGCACACTCATTTCTTTTTGAAGCCATGAATCGAGCATGAATTTGACTAAGTGCACATGGATCGATTCTAAACTTTCATATTTCTCTTCGAAGCAACTTTTCCAGCATGTTTTAACCAAATATACTTGAATCGATTCTAAACACGTATGACTCATTTTGAAGCTACTTTTTAGGCATGTATTAACTAAATATACTTGAATCGATTCTAAACATGCACAACTAATTTCGAAGCTACTTTTCAGGCATGCATTAACTAAATATACTGGAATCGATTCTAAACATGGATAAATCATTTCGAAGCTACTTTTCAGGTATGTATTAACTAAATATACTTGAATCGATTCTCAAAATGCATAACTCATTTCGAAGCTACTTTTCAAGCGTTAGTTAACTAAACTAACATATATCGATTCAAGGCATCGTTAGGTTATTCCGAAGTTACTATTCAAGCCTAATTAAGCCACTTAAGCATAATGTGATTCAAGGCGTTCATTTATTAAATCGGACTTACTACCCTAGCCTAATTGAGCCATTTAAGCATATGATGTATCAAGGCGTTCGCATTTATAATTCAAAGCTACTTTTATGCAGCATATACTTGCACAATTTGAATCGAACTAAACTCAAGCATAACCAACAATATAGCTACAGCCTATGGACAGATTTTGTGCATATTCAGCAGCATAATCACAGCCTAATGTCAGATTATTTTCAAGCATCTTTTAAGCAACCTGATCATGCATATTCTAAGCTGAAATCAACACGAACTGAGGCATGCATAACTGAATGGCAGCAAGCGAAATATGAGCATAAGTAGTCTGGTTGTGTATGAACGAATACAAATTCACCACACAGCACATTTTCAATCATTCCTTGGCATTTCTAATAAACTCAGCTAGCCCTATTCTAACATGCAACATCAATCTGCTGAAACATTTTCGAAAATAATAGTAACTTAGGAGGGGAGAAACACTTACTTGACTTTAGCCCTAATTTGACCTGAAAAGCTATAGTAGTGCACTCAAATATGCCCAATCAGCCCAAGCTCGACACCCTTGCCCAAACACTTGAAGAACCCAAACCCTAACTCCTGGTTCTAGTGGCGTTTTGAGGTGTTTTGGGTCGAATTCGGCCCCCAAATTTATAAGGGAGGCGTAGTGTGGTGTAGATGGCCAGATTCCGGCATGTGGGTGATGAGATTGGGGCAGACAACGTGTGTTTTTCTGGGTTAATTCGGCCGCGAGAAGTGGGGGAGGGAGAATGGTGGTGGTTGGCGGCTGGTGATGAGTGGGTAGGGGACCGGTGGTCTCCTTCTCTCATCGGCGACGTGTGGCGGATGGCGATGAAGCCAGACGGCAGCCGGTGGTTGCCTACGAGAGGAGGAGGATGGCGATTGTAGAGAGAGAGAGAGAGAGAGGAGGGTCGCTGGTTTTGGGTTCTGATACCCGAATTCAGCCCCCTTATTTTACTAATTCTTTTTTTTTTTTAGTTCACTTAACATAATAACTGCTAGGTCCTAATCCCAAACTCATTAGCGATTAGACTAAACTCGAGTTGAAATGTCCTATAATTAGCATCCTAATTAAACTTGGGAAATGACTAAATAGCTCAAATAATGATTTCGAAGATATGAACTCGCATCAGCTCAAGGATTTCCTAAATAATTGACGATAATGTTAACAATATAAATAGCGACGAAATATTCTTTTTAGTAAAATTATTGCTCATATAGGCACTTAAATAATAATTCAACTCATGTAGTAACTAAAAATACGATTTTATAACGTAAAAAGTAGGACAGTTAGCTTAATATAAAATAAAGAACGCGGGTCTTACAACACACACACACACTCGTATACATATATATATATATACACACACACACACATGCACACGCACACACACAAATATATATATATACATGCACGTGTGTGTGTGTGTGTATATATATATATATATATGCACACATACATATGTACATATATATATATATATATATATATATATATATTATATATATATATATAGCATATATATATGCATATACATAGATATATATATATATATATATATATATATATATATATATATATATATATATATTATATATATATATGCACATATGCACATATATATACGTGTGTATATATATATATATGTGTGTGTGTGTGTGTGTGTGTGTGTGTGTTGTGTGTGTGTGTGTGTGTGTATATATATATGTATATATGTTATATGTATATACGATATATATATATATATATATATATATATATAGATATATATATAATATATATATATATATATTATATATATATATATATATATATATATATATATATATATATATATATATATATATATATATATATATATATATATATATAGGGGGCGACTCCAGTAGGATGAGGTTCCATTGGTCTATGCTATTCAACAAATGCCTCTGTATGCTAGGTTTTTGAAGGATATTTATATCACCAAAAGAACTACTAATGTCCCTAAGAAGGCTTTCTTAGCCTCTGGCGTTAATTCAATCATTTGTCATCAGATCCCAGTGAAGTATAAGGATCCTGGTTGCCCTACTATTTTTATAGCTATAGGGGATCTGCTGATTCACAGAGCTTTGCTTGATTTAGAGACCAGTGATAATTTGATGCCGTTCACTGAGTATAAGAGGCTAGGGTTACATGAACTAAAATCTACCAAAATGATCATCCAGTTATCTGATATATCAACCAGGCTGCCTAGGAGTGTACTTAAGGATGTTCTGATTAAAGTGGGTGAATTTATTTACCCTGTGGACTTCGTCGTGATTGAGACTGAGAAGGTGGCTAACATTGCTAGTCAAGTCCCTGTGATTTTAGAGCATCCTTTATTGGCCACTGCCAATTCCCTTGTTAATTGTAGAATGACATAATGAGACTGTCTTCTGGTAACATGACTTTAGAATTGAATAAATTTAATCTGTAAAGATAACCTTCTAGTTTTGATGATATGGATTTTTTTTAACTCTTAATTAGGTAGAGGATTCTGTGTTTGATGATGATTTTAATGATAAGTTTTTCTACTAAGTGTGAGTGTTTTCTTATATATGGTGAGCTTGAATATGATGTGTTTGAATTTGATGACTTGTGCTCTGCTACTGATTGTCTACTTGCAATGCTTCTGGGTTAGCTTCTAGGCCTGTTTTGCCTCCTGCTTCTTTTAAATTGAAACCTCTTCCTGACTCTGTTACGTACTCATTTTCTAGGACCCAATGAATCCTTACCTATCTTTATTGCTTCTAATTTGTACTAGGACTAAGAGGATAAAGTGATTGCTTTGCTTAGAGAGAATAAGGAAGCCTTAGGTTGGACATTATGGGATAGCAAGGGTATTAGTTCCTTCATTCGACAGCATAGGATCCATTTAGAGGATAATGCTAGGCCTTGCTGAGACTGCCAAAGGCGTTTGAACCCGACCTTATAGGAGGTAGTTAGGAAGTAGGTGCTCAAGTGGTTAGGTCAAGGGATTATCTATCGAATTTCTAATGGTGAGTGGGTTAGCCCTGTTCAAGTTGTTTATAAGAAGACTAATGTTACTGCGATTAGGAATGATAAGAATGAGCTAGTCCCTGCTTGGGTTCAATCTGGGTGTCGTATTTGTTAACTATAGGAAATTGAATGCTGCCACTAGAAAAAACCATTTTCCCCTTCCCTTCCTTGATCAGATGTTAAAGAGGTTTGCTGGATATTCTCTGTATTGCTTTTTAGATGGATATTCTAGCTATACCTAAGTCTTTATTGCTCAAGAGGATCAGGAGAAGACTACTTTCACTTGTCCATTTGTGGCGTATGCCTTTAGGAGAATGACATTTGGACTATGTAATGCCCCTGCTACCTTTCTAAGTGCATAATTTCTATTTTCTCAAATCTAGTTGTGCAGTACATAAAAATTTTCATAGATGACTTTTCTAGATTTAGGCCTTCCTTTGATGATTGTTTATCTAATCTGATAAAATGTTGGAAAGGAGTAGGGAGAAAAACCTTACTTTGAATTGAGATAAATGTGATTTCATGCTTAAAAAGGGCACAGTTTTAGGCTAGATTATTTTTAGAGATGGAATTGAAGTAGATAAGGATAAGACTGATTTGATTGTTATTCTTCCCCCCCTTCCACTTGTGTGAAAGAAGTAACGTCTTCTCTTGGACATGCTACCTTCTATCATCATTTTATTAAAGACTTTAGTAAGATAGCTAAGCCTTTGACTGACCCTTCAGTTAAGGATGTTCCATTTCACTTCATTGAGGTGTGTCTTGAGGTATTTACTAAGCTTAAGGAAGCATTAACCTCTTCTCCTGTTCTTCATCCTCCTATCTGGGGAGATCCCTTTGAGCCAATATGTGATGTGTCTGACTATGCTGTTGGGGTTGTTTTAGGATAACATGTTGATAAGAAGCCCCATGTCATTTATTATGCTAATTGCACTTTGAATGATGTCAAACTGAATTGTACTGTCATTGGAAAAGAATTTTTGGCGATGATCTTTGGTTATGAAAAATTTAAACCTTCTCTGATTAGGTTTCATGTGATTGTTTATACTGACCACTCTATTCTTAAGCACCTTCTTTCAAAGAAGAATGCTAAGGCTAGACTTATGTGATGGATCTTACTTTTGTAAGAATTGATTGTGAGATTAGGGATAAGAAAGGTTCTGAGAACCTTGTTGATGACCATTTGTCTATTATTTTCTGTGGTAAGGAGAGTTAGTCCAGTATTTCTGAATGCTTCCCTGATGAGCAACTATATGCAGTCCACCCTGACCCTTAGTATGCTGACATTGGGGGTCTTTGGTAAACAGCTTTTTGGAGAGTTTTTTGGTAAAAAGAGCTTTTTGGATCAAAATTAGCTATTTGACCTGCTCAAAAAGCTAATTTAGATGCTTAGTAGTGGAATACCTTTTTAGAAGAGCTTTTTGGGCCCAAAGAGCTAATTTGAAAAAGCTAATTTGATTAGCTTTTTGGAAGAGCTTTTTGAGAAATTAGCTTTTTATCTCACAACTTTCTTAGAAACAACTAGTTTCACCAAATAGTTTTTCTACAAATAGCTAATTCAAATAACTAATACAAACAACTAATTAAAACAGCTAATAGCTAATAGCCAACAGCTGAGCAGGGCCATTGTGAATCAGCTAGTGTCTGGTAGAATTCCTATGAGTTAAACTAAAGAATGATAGAGATAGGTTCTTCTACCTTGTGAAGTTGTTTATTTGGGATAACCCTTACTTTTTTAAGTACTGTTCTGACCAATTCTTTAGGAGGTATATTTCCGACCACAAGGTTAGGAGTGTCCTTTTCTTCTGTCATGATCAAGCATGTGGGGGACATTTAAATGGGTGGGAGATAGCAATCAAAGTTCTTTAATGTGTTTTTTTAGTGGCCCACCTTATTTAGGGTTGCTTTTGAATATTGTAAGAGTTACCCTAGGCACCAATAGTTGGGTAGGATAAGTAGGAGAGATATGATGCCACTTCATCCCATCATTGCGGTGAAGATCATTGATGTTTAGGGTATAGATTTCATGGGACCATTTCCATCTTCTTTTGAGAATTAGTACATTTTGTTAGCTATAGACTATGTTTCTAAATGGGTAAAGGTCATCTGTACTAAGACCAATGATGCTAAGGTGGTTGTGAAGTTCCTTACAAAGAATATTTTTACTAGATTTGGCATGCCCCAGGCTATCATTAGTGATCAAAGTACCCATTTTATTAATAAATCTTTTGATGCCTTGTTGAGGAGGTAGTCCATCATCCATGGACTTGCTACCCCTTATCATCCCCAAACCGGTGATCGGGTTGAAGTGTCTAATAAACAAATTGAGTGGATTCTAGAGAAGACTGTGAGTCGAAATAGAAAGGATTGGGTTGACAAACTTGTAGATGCTCTTTTGGCTTATAAAATAGCTTTCAAAACTCCCTTGAGTATGTCACCTTGTAGGGTTGTTTATGATAAGCCTTGTCATCTCCCGATTGAGAGAGAGCATAGAGCTTAGTGGACCATTAAGATGCTTAACTTTGACTTAACTTAAGCAGGTGGAGAGAAGATTGCAACTAAGTGAGTTAGAAGAGATAAGAGTTGAGGCGTATAAGAGTGCTCAATCTTACAAAGAGAGGGTTAAGTTATTTCATGAAAAACACATTCTTATGAAAGAGTTTGCCCCAAGAATAAAAGTACTCTTATATGATTCTAAGCTTCATTTGTTTCTATGGAAATTGTGGTCCTGGTGAACGAGTCCTTATATTGTTTCACGTGTTTTTTCCTATGGTGTAGTTAAAATGCAGGATTGTGAAAGTGGTGCCAAGTTTAAGGTGAATGATCAAAGGTTATAGTAGCTTCTAGAGCTACCAAGCACAAAAGATATGGAGTTTCTATTACTCGACCAGTCGAGCTCTAATCAGTGATTACTTCTGAGATAGCTCGGGATTTGATTCTTCATAATAACCCTATCTCATATTTATGATTTTGTGCTTGCCTTGCTCATTTTACCATCAATTCTTTATGTCTTATTTGTTAAGTTAACATGTAAACTTTTTGTTTATCGAAGTTACCTTCAGTGCTCTTGAAAAATGGAAGAAAAAAGAAAAAAAGTCTAAAATGTGAACAAAATCCTAGGCACCAATGTTCAAAGTCACTATTTTTATTTCATATCTTTAATTTACTTGAATATGTGCTGTAATTTATTTCGGCAATAAAATAAGTGCTTTGTATATTCTAATAAAACCCCTTCTTTGGTAAGGCTCGAATATTTATAAGTCAAGTGGGTTTAGGATGTGTGTGTATTCTTGAAAAAAATGAAAAAGAAAGGAAAAAAATGGATTCACCTATAAGATCAACTGAGCATGCTGCAATTCCGCAATTAATTTTTCTATCTCTACTTCGTCTGACATGTATGAGCCTACCGTAGCAATTTCCATTTATGTTTCATCTCCTTTAGTCTAGTTCATACTCTAACATAGCACAGCCTTGATTGTGTTCCCCCCAGGCTTCAATTACAATATCAATAAACCTTGAAAGTTCAGGCCAGATGTTAAAAGATTGAAAACGTTTATTTCCCCTATGTGTCTCTATGCTAAATGTCAGCAGTAGAGGATAATGGTAGGAAATCTTTGGTTATAGCACTTCAACTTCAGCCATAGGTTAATTTACAAACCACTCCATATTTGCCACCACCTTGTTGAATTTGGTATAAACTCTAGAATCATATTTCTTATGCTTGTTTCACCATATAAACTCCACTCCTCTTATTGTGATATCTTCTAAGTTCTAAGTGTTGAAAACACAATACAACTCATAGGGTGCATTATAATCTGCCCTCAATTCATATCCTTTCATTGGGGTATAAATTAGCATTAAAGTCCCCTCCTATTAGCCCAGGCTCCACAATACTCCAAGAGCATAGAGTATACCACAAATGTCTTCTCTCTCACTTTAATTTTGTTGGGTTTCGTGACCCAAAATCAAAGAAAACAGGCCACACAGGCATGTTAGGCCAAAGAAGCAATGGTGAAAGGCAGGTAGGGAGTTGGCACGGGTGGGCCGTGCCAGGTGGCACAGCCATGCGACCCAGGCACGGGGTGACCATCCCACCGAGCACGACCGTACGTCATTCCTAGTTCGGGCGCGGGCTTCTTGGCGGCTAGGGTTTGCATCTTGGCATACGGTCTTCTTGAAGGCTAGGGTTCTCCTCTAGGGGTTAAACCCTAGACTTCTAGACTCTATATGAAGAGACCTTGCCTATGATCTAAAATCGTTCCATAACCAAGTAAGCACAAAACACATTGAGAGGTAGAGAGAGTTTTTAGAGAGATTATAAAAGAGATTGTAATCCTGCTATTGGATCGAATCACTTGTTGTGATTGCGATCGCTTTATACTCTCCCTGTTCATATAGTGGATTGATTATGCCCATCGCCGTCCGTGGTTTTTCCCGTATTGGGTTTCTATGTAAATCTTGTGTGTTATTATTTTGTTTTTGTTATCGTTTTTTAAATTTCTGAATATCTGTTTCATCCTATCGCTTCCACAACTAAAGTCGCTCAATTTTCACTAACAAGTGGTATCAGAGCACTTGGTTTAGGATGTCTTCAATTATGCAGGTTGATATTTAGAAGTTTGATGGGGAGATTAGTTTTAATCTCTAGATGGTGCAGATGAAAGCAGTTCTCATCCAGCATGGGTTATAGAAGGTTCTGTAAGGACCTCACAAGAAACCTGAGAAGATGACTGATGAACAATGGGTAGCAGACCAAAAGAAGAGGCGTAGATCATTGGCAGACAAGGAATTGGAGGAACTGGAGTTGTAGGTAGTTTCAGCCATTCAGTTGTGCCTGACGCCATATGTCTTGCAAGAGGTGCTCGATAAGGCAACTGCGGTGGATCTGTGGATTCAGCTGGACGAACTCTACATTACGAAGAGTCTAGCCAACAAGATCCATCTGAAAAAAAGGTTGTACACCTTTCATATGGCTGAAGGTACCCCTGTTCAAAAACATTTGAATGAGTTTAACTCTATTCTTGTTGATTTGGAGAGTCTGGATGTAAAGATTGAGGATGAGGATAAAGCTATTCTACTTATTGTGTCTTTACCCTCCTCCTATAAACACTTTAAGGAGATTATGCTATATAGTAATTCTGATACTATATCATTTGAGGATGTCAAGTCTAATTTGTTATCTAAGGAGAAATTTGACCATGATATCCACGCTGATCCGACTGAGGGATTAGTTGTTAGGGGTAGAAAAACTAAGAAAAGGGGGCACAGTACTAGGAAAAAGAATCGTTCTAAGTCTAGGAATCCTCATTCCAACAAAACCTGCAATTACTATGGTAAATTAGGACATATTCAGGCTAACTGCTGGAAGATGAAGAATAAGAAAGGGAAAGAGGAAAAGGAGAAAACTGCTATAGCTAATTGTATAGTAGAGTCAGAGTCTGATGGTGATGTGTTGCTTGCTACCATGTCTTTGGCCACCACCTCTAAGAAGGGGTTAGGTGATGATTGGGTTTTAGATTCTAGTTATACATATCACATGTGTCCTCGTAAGGACTGATTTGTCACTTATGAGCCTGTCGATACTGGGGTTATACTTATGGGCAATGATGCTGAGTGCAATGTTGCAGGAGTAGGTACTGTGCAGATTAAAACCCATGATGGTATAGTTAGAACCTTGTCTAAGGTTCGTCACATACCTGATATGACTCATTGTTTGATCTCTTTAGGTACTCTTGAGACTAATGGTTGCAGGATTACTATGGAGAATCGTGTCCTAAAGGTGATAAAGGGGGCCATGGTAGTAATGAAGGGGCTGCAACAAGGAAGTCCCCACATCCTATAAAGAACTATAGTTACAGGAGTAGCTGCAGTTGGTACAGCATTAGCAGATGTTAATGATACAAGGTTATGGCACATGAGATTGGGCCATATGAGTGAGAAAGGGATGACCATTCTAAGTAAGAAAGGTTGTCTGGGTAAACTTGATTTTTATGATCACTGTATATTTGGGAAACAGAAGAGGGTGAGTTTCTCTAAAGCGAAGCATCATACTCAGGGGATCCTTCATTACATTCATTCTGATCTATGGGATCCTTCGAGAGTTTCTTCTATTTGAGGTAAGCGCTATATGTTAACTTTTGTTGATGATTTTTCACACAAGGTTTGGGTCTACTTCTTGAGACAGAAAAATGAGATATTCTTCATGTTCAAGAAGTTCAAGGCTCTGGTTGAGAACCAAACTGGGAGAAAGATTAAGAAGCTTAGGACTGACAATGGTCTTGAGTTTGTTGAGTCAGAGTTTGATGAGTTCTGTGTGGTGAATGGCATAGCTAGGCACAAGACTTTAGTTGGAAAACCACAGCAGAATGGAGCTGCAGAACGAATTAATAGGACTCTACTAGAGAAAGCTCGCTACATGCTTTCCAATGCAGGGCTTTGGGATCACAAAGCTTTCTGGGCTGAGGCTATTTCCACTGCCTGCTATTTGGTGAATCATTCATCACACACCTCCATTAATTTTTAGATTCCAGAAGAAGTATGGTCCGGTAATCCTGTTGATTATTCTATTCTGAGAATATTTGAATATCCTGTGTGTGCCCATGTGAATAATGGGAAGGTAGCCCCTAGGGCTGTCAAATGCATATTTCTTGGATATGCATATGAGTCTCAAGGATACCGCATGTGGTGTCCTGAGTTTAAGAAAGTCATTCAGAGCAGGAATGTAACTTTCAATGAGACTGTTATGTTATCTTCTAGAACGGGTTGTGTTGTTCCTTCTACTGGTGTAGGTGATCAGGAGGATACCAGTAACTATATGGAGATAGAAGTGGAGACCATTGCAGCTCAAGGTGGAGCTACTAATCAACTCAATAGGGAGGTTCAGGTTACTGAACCTGGTACTATTAGTTCTGATCAGCCTCAGGTGGAGGTTAATCACTCTATAGCTCATGATCGTCCTCAAAGGGAGATCAGGAGGCCTGCTCACTATAATGATGATGAGGGACTGATAGCATGTGCACTTTCAATTACAGAGAAGGTGCCTGAAGGTGTGGAACCTTCAACCTATTTTGAAGCAATCTCCTATCCAAACTCACCTAATTGGATCCTAGCTATGCAAGAGGAAATGAAGAGTCTGCAGAAGAATCAGACTTGAGAACTGTGTGAGCTACCTAAAGGCTGGAGAGCCTTAACTGCCAAATGGATTCACAAGAGAAAGGAAGGCATTCCTAGAGTTGAAGATGCACGGTGGAAAGAATGCCTGGTTGTTCGTGGTTGCAACCAGAAGGAAGACATTGATTACAATGAGGTTTTTTCACCTATTATTAGACGTACCTCCATTAGAGTTCTTGCATTTGTTACCTTATTTGATCTAGAGCTAGATCAATTTGATGTGAAGACTACATTCCTTCATGGGGAGTTGGAGGAAGAGATCTACATGAAGCAACCTGAAGGTTTTATTGTTCCTGGGAAGGAACAACTGGTTTGTAGATCGAAGAAGTTCTTGTATGGACTTAAGCAGGCTCCTAAGCAGTGGTACAAAAGGTTTGACACCTTTATGATTGCACAAGGATACACACGCAGCCGGTATGATAATTGTATGTGTTTTAGATAATATTCTGATGGTTCCTATATTTACTTGCTATTGTATGTTGATGATATGTTGATTGCCTCCAAGTATAAGTCCTTGATCAGTAAGTTAAAATATGAACTCAGTGAGGAGTTTGAGATGAAGGACCTGGGTGCAGCAAAGAAGATTCTAGGTATGGAGATTCAGAGAAATCAAAAGGCTGGTAAGCTGTACTTGTCTCAGGGACACTATCTTGAGAAAGTATTAGGCAGATTTAATATGGGTAACTATAAGGCAATTTCTACACCCCTTGCTGCACATTTTAGATTTTCTGCTGAGTGTTGTCCACAATCTAAGGAGGACATTGATAGGATGTCTAATGTCCCTTATTCTAGTGCTGTTAGTAGTTTGATGTATGCTATGGTATGCACTAGGCCAGACTTGTTACATGCTGTGAGTGTGGTAAGTAGATATATGCATAATCCTGAAAAGGATCATTAGGAAGCAATGAAGTGGATCCTTCGCTATGTGAATGGTACTATTAATAAGGGTTTAGTATGTGATAGAAACAAAGCTGCTACATATGATGTTACAGGCTTTGTTGATTTTGACTATGCTGGTGATCTTGATAGGAAAAGGTCCATATCTAGGTATATCTTCACTATGTATGCAGGTGCTATCTTTTGGAAAGCATTGCTTCAGTCTACTGCAGCTTTATCTACTACATAGGCTGAGTATGTTGCTGCTACTGAAGGAATGAAGGAAGCTACTTGGTTGAGGGGTCTTGTTACTGAGCTTAGAGTTCACAGGCTACCACTGTGATGTTTTCTGATAGTCAGAGTGCAATCCACTTGACTAAGAATGATGCCTACCCTTCAAAGACCAAGCACATTAGTGTCAAGTATCACTATGTCAGAGATACAGTTGTTGTAGGGGAAATAGTTGTGAGAAAAGTTCACACTTCGGAGAATCCTGCAGATATATTGACCGAGCCTCTCCCTATAGCTAAGTTCAAGCATTGCTTGGACTTAGTTGGCATTCACAGTATTTAAGCCCCCTTCGGGGTGCGGTGACAGTGTTAGAGAATTAGTGATTGGAGATTTCGGTCTAAGGTGAAGATTGTTAGGTTTCGTGGCCCAAAATAAAAGAAACGGCACGGTGGGACCGTGCCAAGCGACACGGGCGTGTCAGGCCGATGAAGCGATGACGAAAGGCAGGTAAGGAGTTGGCACGGGTGGGCCGTGCTAGGTGGCACGACCGTGCCACCCAGCACGGCTGTGCAGTGTTTCCAGTTCGGGCGCAGGCTTCTTGGTGGCTAGGGTTTGCGTCTTGGCGTACATTCTTCTTGGCGGCTAGGGTTCTCCTCTAGGGGTTAAACCCTGAACTTCTAGATTCTATTAAAGAAATCTCACCTAGGATCTAAAATCGTTCCATAACCAAGTAAACACAAAACACATTGAGAAGTAGAGAGAGTTTTAAAAGAGATTACAAGAGAAATTGTAATCCTTCTATTGGATCGAATCACTTGTTGAGATTGCGATTGCTTTGTACTCTCCCTACTGAGATAGTGGATTGATTATGTTCCTCACCGTCTGTGGTTTTTCCCGCATTGGGTTTCCACGTAAATCTTGTGTGTTGTTGTTTTGTTCTTCTTATCGTTCTTTACATTTCTGAATATTTGTTTCATCCTATCGCTTCTGCAACTAAAGTCACTCAATTTTCACTAACAAATTTGCATAATAAACCAGTTTGAAAACAAAATTAAACCCATCCATCATAATTAAGCACTGAATGTATTGTTCATGAATGGTCATAATCCTCATATTCACTATGGTAGGGTCCTAAATCAGCATATATGACTCCTAGCACACAAATGAGCATTGGTGACCCTTCTCTAATGCCCAGTAATTGTATTCAGGGTAATTCTCTCCTTAGCTAGCTTCATGTTTGTTTCAACTAAGCTAATGACATTCCTTTCTTATTCACCAAGAGTTCCGTCATAGGGTTCAGGTATGAATCCTAGTCCTTGGGTATCCGAACTATCCAATACATGCTTGCAGCCATCCACCATCCATTCTAAAACATGGAAAGAGTTTTGGCCAACCTGTGTTTGCCTACTTATGGATGAAATGCCTTGGATTGATCTCCTGCTTCTAACCATTATCAATTCTCTTTTATTAGGATGGTTATCCTTTCCTTGCATTGTAGCTTCATTCTCCTCCATGTCTGGGTCCTGGCCCTGCAAATAATTTCTTAATTAATTTACACCTTTCCTTCTTAATTCAAGATTATTTGGTTTCTTCTTCTGTCTTCTAGTCTTCTTTTACTATTGAAGTTGTTCGCATTTAGACCTAACATGATTAATACCTTTACATTTTAAAGAAAAATAAAAGTTTCCACTCTTATTCAACTTTATGAGTGAAAATCTTCCTATCCTCATCTTGCATAATCACCTCATTTTTATATGGAAGAGTTATATTAATATCAATGAGTACTCTGGCATAGGTAATGCGATCTTGATTTGAAGTAACTTGATCAGCATACAGAGGTTTCATAAAACAGTATCCAGTCTACTTAATGAATCCTCTACCCCCCAAGATAGTGATAATTTAGGAAATCAAATCTATAAAGGAATAAATCTCAACATATCTTCTGCAAAATTGAACCTCTCATACCAATCTTGCAAAATCAGGCGTCAAAAATTGTAAGAGAATGCTCCCATATCCACAATAGTATCTCAATCACTCATACTTTCAAATTGAAACAAGAAACAGCCTTGTTCATGGAGATGAATTTTAGGAGGGGATATACATTTCTAATGTTCAACCACAAATTTCCCCATCTACTTGAAAAACGGTCTTAGCCCAATCACATAGCCAAATACCGTGAATTTCTAGTTTTCAACACCCTCGGCAATTCCATCCTTTTTTTATTTCACAATAGTTTCACCATCTCAAATTATAGGGGGAAACCCTCCTCCTGCACTAGCTTTGCTCATTTTATTCACTACAGCGTCGGAATTGTGATTCGAAAAGGAGAATGCATATACCTGGCATCGGAGTTTGCTCACTCCAATCACCGACCTGTATGACCATGTGATTGTTGCTCCGATGAGTCTTGACCACCATTACGCCTAACAAAGAGAGAATTTGTTGCAGAATGCATGGAAATAAGATCACTACGCCATATCCTCCTAGCAAGCACAATGAGACATAATTGCCTTTTTCGCCCTCATGGAAGAGCTTAAGCAACAAGGAGTATTATATACATATATATATATATATATATATATATATATATATATATATATATATATATATATATAAGTATATTATACATATATAAAATAGACTATATCTAAATATAACATATATATAATGTATGTTGTAAACATAGACATAAAATATATATAATATATGCGTCTCTCTCCCTATCTCTCTCTCTCGAAAATATATATATAGATATATATACATATATATATATATATATATATAATTAGATATATATATACACACACATATATACTGATATAATATATATTTTATAGCTATATATCACAGGATACACACACACACATATATATATGGTGTGTGTGTGAGTGTGTGTGTATAACATCTATAGATCTAGATATTCTGTGTGCGTAGTGTATTATATATATTATATACTAACACACCATATATTATGTGTGTGTATATATATATATATATATATATATATATATATATATGTGTGTGTGTGTGTGTGTGTAGATATATACAAATACATATATATAAAAATATATATATGCATACATATACATATACATATACATATATATAATTATACACACACACATATATATACACACACACACACACATATATATATATATATATACATGCTTATACGTACGTACATACATACATGCATACATATATGTATCTATATATATATATATATATATATATATATATATATATATATATATATATATTATA
>JAKOGI010004256.1:0-27500 GCA_029747015.1 Carnegiea gigantea
ATATATATATATATATATATATATGGGTGGATCTTTGTAGATCTTAGGAGTGTCCACAGACGCCCCTAGGCCCAAAGAAATTCTAACGTGCTATTTACGAAGAGTTAAGAATAGTACATGTGAACACTCCTAAAATGGCCGGAACAAACCTTCGACACCTCTCATCAACTAGTTCAAGCACTGACCATTCTATCTTTTAAAACAAAAGGTACAACATATGCTATAAAGGAACATTGTAAACTGATAAAGTAATAAAATAAAATTTATTGAAATTCTTACTTTTCCCTGTCTCTTGCTTTACAGTAAAGGCCTAAAAAATCTAGGTGAGCTTGTCTCATTATTGCTTTGTTTTTTCTTTTTTGGCCTACTTTACTATCAATCCAATTGCATTGTACAATATTTGAGAAGGAAACAAGTTGAAAAACTAAAGAAAATAATGTAAGTGGTAGCGGAGTCGGTTCTAACATCGAGTGCAAAGAGCTGGAAACATGGTGATGATTGTTAAGTAGGCATCCCTAATCCAAAAGTTAAGATCTGCTACTACATACATACATACATATCTATGTATGTCTGTGTGTGTGTGTGTGCGCGCGCGCGTGCGCGCGTGTGTGTCTATGTGTATGTGTGTGTGTACATATATATGTGTGTGTGTATGTGTGTGTGTGCGTGTGTGTTTGCTCGCGCGTGTGCGTGTATGTGTGTGTGTACACATATATACATATATATACATATATATACATATACATACATACATACATACATACATACATACATACATATATGTGTGTGTGTGTGTGTGTGCGCGCGCGTGTTTATGAGTATATATATATATATATATATATGTGTGTGTGTGTGTGTGTGTGTATATATATATATATATATATATATATATATATATATATGTATGTATGTATGTATGTAGGTATGTATGTATGTATGTATAACGCTCCCAATCCCTAATAGCTTATTATTTTTGCTTAATACTCATTTATTTGTGACTGCAGCGGAAGTCCTTTGACTAGAGGAATTACTGCCATCGTGTTCGTGCCAAAAATGTGTTATTTTTATGGTACTTTTACACTTGTTTTATACTCATCATAATCGTATTTTTAAGGTTTTTATTTGATTATATTTTGTTTTGTAGGTTAAGAAAAATACTGAAAAAAAGAACTAAGCTGACTTGACTCAAGCTCGACCCGAATCGCTAGGCCCATTTCTTATTTCGGCCCATTGAAAAAAAAAAAAAGAAAAAGGCAACCTAATTTACCCGGCCCAATTCCCTCCTCAGGCATGCTGCACACGTGCCGTTAACCCAAACCCCATCACGTGCCTCGCGGGACCCCAGTTAAACCCCCTTCGTAATTCTCATTTTCTCTCTCCTCTATTTCGGCCTCCCAACCTAGAAAACTGAAATCCAGCCCTGCTAATTCATCCTCCACCATTTCTCTATGTCCATCCTCATCTCCCTTTCTCTCGCTCTCATCGAACCTATCTGTCCCTCTTCAAGTAAGCCAGCACACCACCCCATCCTCATCCACCTGTAATTGACGCTTCAGATGCCAGCGAAGCTTCACATCTTATGCCCTTGCGTCTTGAAGACGGATGGTGAGGATTGAAGGAGCACCGGTATAAATCGCGAACGCGAGTTCTAGAAGAGAGGTTAGACAATCTGTAGGTTTTAGTTAGTTTAATTTTGGCAATTATTTTCTCAAAATTCAGATGTTTTTCTTTCAATTTTAAAGATTAGGGTTTTTGTGTTAGGTAGATTATGGGTTTCGAAGCCTTGTAATTGCGCCTCATTTACACGTTTCTTGGTTGTATTTCATGAAATTGAGGGTTGTTTTAGTTTTGTTTTTGATTAGTTGAAGTTTATGATTTCTGGGTCTCGAGTTCATCCATGGTGATAACTTTGGCTATTTGTGCTCTCTATCTCCCCTGTTTTGCCCTATTTTAGCATGTTCTTGGTGACTCTGCTATTTCCTTTGGTGGGAATTAAAGCTGGATTGAGACTAGGTTTGAAATCCCCCCTGCTACTCAGTTCTCATGTTCTGCTCTGGGTTTGGTTAATTTTGATTATGACCTGATTTAGGAAATGCTCTGATCTGTTATAGCCAAGATTTTGCTATTGGTTTCTTTGGTTTGGTTTGCATTCATCCATAGCTAGGGTCAATATTCTGGTTTATTGTTGGATTTTGATTCAAGCTTGCTTAATTTTGTTGTTCTAGATTATGCTGGGTTTTGCTGGATTATGCATTGGTTGAAGTGTTGTTGCCTGCTATTGTTGATGCTCTATGATTTAAAACCTAGTAATGATGATGATGATGAGATGATAAGGTTCTAATTAGGATTGGTGACGGTTGATGGTTTTGATTTGCTGTCGGCTTCGCCTCCCCTGTTTTGATCTTGTTGGAGTTTTAGTGGAGGTTTGTGTTCTGTGGCTTGATTTGGTGTACTTATAATGATCATTTCAAACTTGACTTAATTATTTTCCTAGGATTTATAAGCTTGATGTTCTAGAGTTTGCAAATATCTAGGGAATATTTAGAATTTGATTTGTTTATAAGTTTTAATCTCAGTTGGATTAGTTTAATTTCATGCCTAGTGACCTTAATCTCTTCCATCGTCCCCAAGGACACGACCCTCAAGTACCACAACGGTAGCTGTACGCTTGAGGTACTTTTGTTTATCACTTAAAATTATCCCAACAAGTTTTTGGCACCGTTGTCGGGGACGACAGCATGAGATAGGTCATATTTTCATTTCCTTAGCTCCTTCCTTATTCGTTGCTTATTTCATTCTTAGTTGAGATTTGTTCATTAGGTGTTTTGGTTATTAGTTGTGATTTGTTTAGTTGATTTGTTTTGCTCATTTCATGACGTTATTATTAGGTTACATGGATCTCATTTTACTTTCTTTATTTTCATATCAATTGTCACTTAGTTCAGTTATTTCTTGAAAATTCCCAAAATCCAAAAAAATTAGAAAAGCTAAAATCTAAAAAAATTAGAAAAACCTTCAGAATCACTAAAAATTAGAAAATATTAAAAATTTAAAAAATTTTGAAAAATTTGAAAACCACCAAAAAAAGGGGGTTATGGTGAAGTTTTGAGTTTGGTTTTCGAGGGACTATTTTATTTATGTTTGGAAATTGATAAACCTTTTGATTTGGTTGCTTTTTGTGTAAGTAGTCTTTAGGGTTGAGTACCATTTTAATTTGATTTTGTGTTTGCCATAAGAAAAAAAAAATTAGAAAATTTAAAAATCCCAACAAAAAAATAGAAAAAGAAATGACTAAAAATAGGATTTCTTTTGGTGAAGGTGTAGGGTTTATATGACTAGTTGGGTTAAAGACTCTGAAGATCAAAGACTCATTAGGAGTGAGCCCGATTCTGACTTCGAACCTGATTCCGAACCTAAGCTTGAGTTAGGGAACATGGCACAAGAAAGGACTTTGAGTAATATTTTCTATCCTCCTAAGACTGCTTTGCCATCATATTTTGTTATGCCTGTTTTTACACCAAATGTGACCTTTGAATTGAAACCCCATTATAATCAGATGCTCCCTAAATTCATAGGTTTAGAGGATACTTATTTGTTTTTAAGGGAATTCGAAGAAGTTTGTTCTATGATGCATTTCCCTAACATTCCCATTGATGTTGTACGAATGAAATTGATTCCTTTTGCTTTGAAAGATTCTGCTAAATGATAGATGTATGGCTTGGCTGCTAATTCTGCTACTTCTTGGAATGATTTTGTAAGATTGTTCTTAAGAAAATATTTCCCTAATGCCAAGGCTGTTAAGCTGAGGAATGAAATCAATCAATTTGTGCAACTTGATTGGAAATCATTTTGGAAATATTTTGATAGGTTCAAAACTTTGTTGGCCCAATGTTCCCCTCATGGTTTAGACCAAGCACATTTGTGCCAGATTATATATAAAAGACTTGACCAATAGACTAGGACCATGGTAGAGTCCATGTGTTAGGGTGGCTTCCTTTCTAAGAGTCCCACAGCTGCTTGGGAGTTTTTAGAGGACTTGGTTGAGAAAACCATGTAGTGAAAAACCATTCGTGATGACAGCTTGAGTTTTAGGTTTGCAAGGGGTGGTTTCTATTCTGTCTCTAATGTTAGTCACTTAGAGTCTAAGATTGCTATTTTAGAAAACATGTTGAAGGGATTATCTCCCCAGATGTCCCAGCTATCTTAGACTTTTGCAGCGTCTTGTTTTCACTGTTAGGCCCTAGATCATTCATTGAGTGCTTGTCCTTATTTTGCTCATCAGTTAGTAACTAAACAGGAGCAAGCAAGTATGGCCTTCTAGAGACCTAAGAATGACCCTTTTTATTACAACCCAGGGTGGTGGAATCACCCTAACTTTTAATGGAATAGTGGACCCAATGTTGTAGTTCCTAATTCTCAACCTGGGATGTTTCCTGGAAACAACTCCCAGCCCATCTCTCATCCTTCACACTCCTTTTAGAGACTGACTTTCTCAGGTGTGCCTAATGCACCTAGATATTGATAAATTTGAGAGGAGAATCAATAACAATGTGAAAAGAATGATTAATACTAATATGGAAAGAATGATGAGAATGATAACCAAACAGTTTTCCCAATTAGCACCATCTTCTAGGGAACTAGGTACTTTCCCGAGTCAACCTAAGGTGAACCCTACGGGTTATGCCTCCTCTTCTTCTGGTAACCCTAGTGAGCCTGTCAGGAAAGTGAATGCGGTTATGTCTCTCTGTTTTAGTCGAGAGGTTGATAAGCAAGTGAGAAATCCTAATGAACCTTGCAGGTATCCTCATCAATTCTTCCAGAATTCTCCCCCCTCTTCTACTCCAAAGACTAGTCCATTCAGTCAGTCAGGGGATACTCCTGCTAGTGTCTCCAATGCTTCAGATAGTCCTCCCTCTCCTAAATTACCTTCTAAGAAAGAGAAGCTCCAAGAAAAAGACTCCTCTGGCTCAGCAAGATCTTCGCCTTCTAAGAGTTCTTCTCCCCTTCTTCTGAGAAGATCCAGATGCCTTTGCCTCCTTTCCCCCATAGTTTAAAGAAGAAATATCAAGATCATATTAAGAAGATGAGAGAGACTTTTTCTTAAGTTAAGATCAATATTCTCTTGTTTGATGCCATTCAGCAGATGCCTCCTTATGCTAGATTTTTAAATGACCTATGTACTATAAAGAAAGCAACTGGTGTACCCAAGAAGGCTTTCTTGACTTTTGGTGCTAATTCTATCCTTTCTCAGATCCCAGTGAAGTATAAGGACCCCGGTTGCCCGACTGTGTCTATAGTCATAAGGGACCAACTCATTCACAGAGCATTGCTTGACTTAGGGTCTAGTGTTAACTTGATACCCTTTGCTGAGTGTGAGAGGCTAGAGTTAGGCAAACTAAAACCTACCAAGATGGTCATTCAATTGGCTGATAAATCAACTAGAGTGCGCAGGGGGATAGTTAAGGATGTGCTGATTAGAGTCGCTGAATTTATTTACCCACTGGACTTTGTCGTGATTGAAACTGAGTAGGTATCCCACTTAACTAGTCAGGTTCCTGTGATTCTAAGGCGTCATTTCTTGGCTACTCCCAATGCCCTCATTAATTACAGAAATGGTATGATGAGACTGTCTTTTGGCAACATGACTGTGGAATTGAATATCTTTAACATATAAAGTTAGCCCTCACGATTTGATGATATGAAATTTTCTACTCTTAACTAGGTAGGGGATTCTATATTTGATGATGTTTTTGATGATGTGTTTGCTACTGAATATAAGTTATTTCTTTTAAATAATGAGCCTGAATATGATGGGTTTGAGTTTGATGACTTGTGCTCTACTGCTAATTGTTTGCTTACTGCTATGTTTGAATCTGCTGCTGAATCTGTTTTTCTCGTTGCTCTTGAATTGAAACCCCTTCCTGATTCTCTTAAGTAGGCATTCCTAGGACCCGATGAACCCTTACCTATCATTATTGCCTCTGATTTGGATCGGGACCAAGAGGACAAACTAGTTTCTTTGCTTAGAGAGAACAAGGAAGCTCTAGGATGGACTTTAGGGGATATTAAGGGTATTAGTCCTTCTATTGTACAACATAGAATTCATTTAGAGGACCATGCTGAGCCCTACTGTGACCGTCAAAGGCATTTGAATCCCACTTTGTAAGAAGTAGTTAAGAAGGAGGTGTTGAAATGGTTAGACCATGGGATCATTTATCCTATTTCTGATAGTGAGTGGGTTAGCTCGATTCAAATTGCTCCTAAGAAGACCAGTATTATCGTGATTAGGAATGATAAGAATGAGTTAATTCCTACTCGAGTTCGATCTGGGTGGTGTTTGTGTATAGATTATAGAAAATTAAATGCTGCCACTGGAAAAGATAGTTTTTCCCTTCCCTTCTTGGATCGAATGCTAGAGAGATTAGCTGAACATTCCTTCTATTGCTTTTTAGATGGATATTCTAGTTATACCCAAATCTTTATTGCTCCTGAAGATTAGGAGAAGATTACTTTCACTTGTCCATTTGGAACATATACCTTTAGAAGAATGCCATTTAGACTGTGTAATGCCTCTGCTACCTTTTAAAAATGCATGATTTCTATTTTCTCAGATTTAGTTGAGCACTGTATGGAAATTTTCATCGATGACTTTTCTGTGTTTGGATCTTCTTTTGATGATTGCTTGTCCAATATGAGAAAAGTGTTGGAAAAGTGTAGGGAGAAAAAAATTAACTTTGAATTGGGAGAAATGTCACTTCATGATTAAAAAGGGTATAGTCTTAGGACGTATTATGTCCCAAGATGGAATTGAGGTAGACAAAGCTAGAACTAACCTGATCATTAATCTTCCCCCTCCTACTTGTGTGAAAGATGTGCGGTCTTTCCTTGGACACGCTAGCTTTTATCATTGTTTTATTAAGGATTTCAGTAAAATTGCAAAGCCTTTGTCCAATCTGTTAGCTAAGGATGTGCCATTTCGTTTTTCTGAAGAGTGTTATGAGGCATTTTCTAAGTTTAAGAAGGTCCTAATCTCTGCTCCTCTTCTTCATCCTCCCATTTGGGGAGAACCATTTGAATTGATGTGTGACGCATCTGATTCTGCTATTGGAGTTGTGTTAGGACAGCATATTGATAAGAAACCCCATGTTATTTACTATGCTAGTCATATATTGAATGATGCCCAATTAAATTACACTGTTATCGAGAAAGAATTTTTGGCTGTGGTCTTTGGTTTTGAAAAGTTTAGATCCTATCTAATTGGGTCACATGTGATTGTTTATACTGACCACTATGGCCCTTAAGCACCTTCTCTCTAAGAAGGATACTAAGCCTAGACTTGTGAGATGGATTCTGCTTTTATAAGAATTTGACTGTGAAATCAAGGATAAGAAAGGTTCTGAAAACCTTGTAGCTGACCATCTGTCTAGGATCATCTATGATAGAAAGAGTGACTCCAGTATTTTTGAGTCCAGTATTTCTAAGTGCTTTCCTAATGAGCAATTGTATATTGTTCACCCTGATCCTTGGTATGCTGAAATTCTAAACTACTTGGTTGCTGGTAGGATCCCTGAGAGTTGGACTAAGAATGACAAAGATAAATTCTTTCACCTTGTGAAGTTCTTTATTTGGGATGACCCTTATCTGTTTAAGTACTATTCTGACTAAGTGTTTAAGATGTGCATTTCCAATCATGAGGTGAGAAGTGCCCTTTCTTTTTGTCATGACCAAGCATGTGGGGGGTATTTTGGTGGTAGGAAGACAGCAGCCAAGATTCTTCAATATAGTTTTTACTGGCCAGCTTTGTTTAAAGATGCATTTGAATATTACAAGAGTTGCTCTAGATGCTAGCAGTTGGGTAGTATAAGCAGGAAAAATATGATGCCACTGAACCCCGTCATTATGGTGGAGGTTTTTGATGTGTGGGGTATTGATTTTATGGGACCATTTCCACCATCTTTCAGGAATGAGTACATTTTGTTAGCTGTGGACTATATTTCTAAATGGGTTAAGGTCATCCCATCTAGGACCGATGAAGCTAAAGTGGTTGTAAAATTTCTTAAGGAGAATATCTTTACTCGACTCGGTATACCCCAAGCTATCATTAGTGATTAGGGCACCCATTTTAATAATAGATCATTTGATGCCTTACTGAAGAGGTATTCCATAGTCTAGAGGCTTGCTACTCCCTACCATCCCCAAACCAGTGGCCAGGTTGAAGTGTCCAATCCGCAGATTAAGCAGATTTAAGAAAAGATAGTGAGTAGGCATAGGAAAGACCGGGCTGATAAGCTAGTAGATGCTCTTTTGGCATATAGGACGGCTTTCCAAACTCCCTTAGGTATGTCACCTTACAGGGTAGTTTATAGTAAGCCTTGTCATTTACCTGTGGAGATAGAGCATAAAGCTTGGTGGGCCATTAGGAAGCTCAACTCTGACATGACTGAGGTAGGGGAGCAGAGACGACTGCAGCTGAGTGAGCTTGATGAGATTAGAGATGAGGCTTATGAGAGCGCTCGATCGTATAAAGAGAGGCAAAGTTGTTTCATGATCGATAGATTTTTAGAAAGGAATTTGCCCCGGGAATGAAAGTACTCTTGTATGAGTATAGGCTTCATTTGTTTCCATGAAAATTGAGGTCCCGATGGACGGGCCCTTATATTGTCTCACATGTTTTTCCCTATGGTGCAATTGAAATTCAGGATCCTCAGACTGTTACCACCTTCAAAGTGAATGGCCAGTGTTTGAAACCATTTCTAGAGCTGCCGAGCCAAGAAGATGTGGAGTGTCTGACACTCCATAAACCTAGCCATGATCAGTGATTGAGATCTGAAGTAGCTTGGGTGTACTTAGCACCCGACCTGGTTTGCTAAAAACTTCTTTCTTCTCTCTCCTTCTTTCTCTCTTTTCTTCTTTCTTTGTTTTATTCCAGTTTCCTTTTGTATAGTTGACTGTTTTTCTTTCCCTATGATTGTTGTTTTATTTTTGGGTCTAGTTTTTGAACATATGTTTGCTTTTTAGGTTTTTTTTTTGGTCTTTAAGTGTCTGTCCCACTCCCGATGAGGACATTGTGAAGTTTTGGTGTAGGGGTAGGGTAGCCATGCGTACATATTTTTCTTTAAAAAAGATTTTGAAAAATCCTAAAAGGTTTTTATTTTGGTTTTGTTTTTAGGAATGTTTGTACTATGTCTGATTAGCTTGAATCCCCTGTACTTTGGTTATTAGCTTGTACATAAGTAGGATGTACATGAGAAGTCTTCAATCTTAATGTGACATTCTAAACCCTAGTTTTAACCCCAATGTTCAGTATAGCTTGCCTAGTCTAGTCCTTATTTATTCCTTCATCATTATCTTTAGGACTTAGGCTACTATGAATGATTCTCCCACTAGCTTGTGACACGATTACTCTAAAAAAAAATTTTAAAAAAGTGCATTATAAATAAAGAAAAAAAAGAGAAAAGAAAAAGAGATGGAATAAAATTTAGAATGACAAGTGTCCCTTTGAGGAACGTGCTACTGGATGTTATCCTTTGAGGCACGTGCCACTGGGTGTTACCCTTTGAGGCAATATTGTTACTGGGAAAGCTTGCTTCCAAAGTTAGTATGATAATAATGCAGCTATGTCAGCCAAGTGAGATTGAGTCTAATTTTGGTAAATCTAAGCCCTGGGATGATGATACTCTTGCACACGAGCACCGAGATGGATTCAGAGTCTTGATGTTCAACAGGGTGAAAAATTAGTGCTCTGATGTCATTTAAGAGGTAGAGGGCTTTGAAGTACATTCTGTGCATATGCAGATCATTAACTTGGTTATATAGGTGATTTAGTTGATCAGAACGTGTGCATATAGTCCCCTAATTTTGTACATGTTAGTTTTGAGAAAAACCCAAATAGATTTTCTTTTATTTTTGAAATAATCTTTGTGGATAGTGCACCTAAAAAACCTCACGAGACCCCACTCGTCCACTTGGGAGACCGAGAGGTTTAAAGGATTTGTTGTATATGCTAAATGCAATCGTGATTCCTACAACAGTGAGTTAGGATTTCTCTTTCTTATTTTTCATTTTCTTTTAGTTAATTTAGTTATTTTGCTCGAGGACGAGCAAAATCTTGATGTGGGGATATTTGTTCGTGCTAAAAATGTGTTATTTTCACATTACTTTTACACTTATTTTATGCTTGTCATAATCGTGTTTTTGAAGTTTTTATTTGATTTTATTTTGTTTTATCAGTTAAGAATAATTATTAAAAAATGTGAAAAATGCAAGAAAATTACTGGAAAAGAAGAACTGGGCCGACTTGACTCAAGCTCGACCCGAATCGCTAGGCCCATTTCCTGTTTCAGCCCATTGAAAAAAAGAAAAGAAAAAGGCAACCTAATTTACCCGACCCAATTCCCTCCCCAGGCATGCCGCACACGTGCCCTTAACCCAGACCCCATCACGTGCCTCGCGTGACCCTAGTTAAACCCCCCTTCTTAATTCTCATTTTCTCTCTCCTCTATTTCAGCCTCCCAACCCAGAAACCCGAAACCCAGCCCTGCTACTTCATCCTTTAGCATTTCTCCATCTCCATCCTCATCTCCCTCTCTCTCTCTCTCTCTTTGATCCTATCTGTCCCTCTTCAAGCAAGCCAGCACACCATCCCATCCTCATCCACCTATAATTCACGCTTCAGACGCCAGCGAAGCCTTACATCTTCTGCCCACGCATCTTGCAGACGGACGGTGAAGATTGAAGGAGCACCGGTATAAATCGCGAAGGTAAGTTCCAGAAGAGAGGTTAGACAATCTGTAGGTTTTAATTAGTTCAATTTTGGCAATTATTTTCTCGAAAATCAGATGTTTTTCTTTCAATTTTAAGGATTAGGGTTTTTGTGTTAGGTAGATTATGGGTTTCGAAACCTTATAATTACACCACATTTACATGTTTCTTAGTTGTATTTCATGAAATTGAGGGTTGTTTTTAGTTTGGTTTTTGATTAGTTGAAGTTTACGATTTTTGGGTCTCGAATTCATCTATGGCTGGGATAATTTTGGCTATTCGTGCTCTCCTTCTCGCCTATTTCACCCTGTTGTGGCATGTTCTTGGTGACTCTTTTATTTCCTCTGGTGACAATTGAAGATGGATTGAGGCTAGGTTCAAAATCCCCCTCCCTTACTGCTCAGTTCTCATGTTCTGCTATGGGTTTGGTCAATTTTGATTATGACCTGATTTAGAAAATGCTCTGATCGGTAATAACTGACATTTTGCTATTGGTTTCTTTGGCTTAGTTCGCATTCATCCATAGCTAGGGTCATTATTCTAGTTTATTGTTGGATTTCGATTCAAGCTTGCTCAATTTTGTTGTTCTGGATTTTGCTGGGTTTTGCTGGATTATGCATTGGTTGAACTGTTGTTGCCTGCTGTTGTTGATGCTCTATGATTTAGAACCTAGTAATGATGATGATGATGAGATGATAAGGTTTTAATTAGGATTGGTGATGGTTGATGGTTGTGATTTGCTCTCAACTTCCCCTCCCCTGTTTTGATCTTTGCTGGAGTTTTAGTGGAGTTCTGTGTTTTGTGGCTTGGTTTAGTGCACTTATAATGATCATTTCAAACTTGGCTCAATTATTTTCATAGGATTTATAAGCTTGATGTTCTGGAGTTTGCAAATATCTAGGAAATATTTAGAATTTGATTTGTTTATAAGTTTTAATCTCAGTTAGATTAGTTTAATTTCATGCTTAGCGACCTTAATCTCCTCTATTGTCCCCGATGATATGACCCTCAAGTACTATAGCGGTAGCTGTACGCTTGCGGAATTTTTGTTTATCACTTAAAATTATCCCAACACATCTAGTGATGGAACAAGTCTACCTGGAACTACCTGTAACACTCTACTACCCACACAGTCACCAAATTCATTAAATATTGGAACTAAAAAAATGTTGCTCCAAACACGATCTCCAAACAGGCCTAACTGGTGTTTGTGATCCTTATTGTATTAACTGGTTTGCTACATATGAGAACAAGTCTTCAAAGCAGGTTTTACTTGGTGATTCTATATTAAGTCAAGAACACCACCTCGACAGTTGATTGTAAGGCATGTTCCTGAACTCTAGCAATGCAAAGAACAACCCCAGCAAACAAGGTGGCCTTGGTGTTCACAGCAGCTCTACAAATCTTGGACAAGATGACTGGTTCAAAACAAGAAGTCTTGGGTATATAGGTTTTATTTATTTAGACTCTTGTTAATATGCCAATATTGAAAACGTCATTTTAAACACCTCTTGAATCGGTATTTGCGCTAAGTGCTTCAGAACACCAGTTGCGAACAACCCTGCAAACAGGGTGCCTAGGGTGTTTCTGAACTGAAGTGGCCATACCCGGTTATCTTTGAAAATTCATTTCGGTTGGCCAAGATCTCCAGAATACTTTCTTTAAATTCCAAGATTGCTATTTTTCTGGAAAGGATATTTCTTGAAAATATTATGGGAGATTTGCGAAAATAGGTTTTGGGAGAATTGCCAAAACTAAAAGATTCCCTTTGCCTATATTTTCGGATATGATAAAATTTCAAAAGCTGAAGATTTCTGGTTGTCATTTGAATCTTCTTCACGGCTATAGGAAGATAAGGGTTATCTCTTAAGATAACAAATCCCTTATATTTTGAGAAAAATTTATCACTAGCCGTTGGGGAGTATTTCTTGCTTGAAAATCGTTTTCCCTACTTAGCTGATTCTTTCACCTCTCCTTATTTTTGACCGTTGGATTTTGTGTTTAAAATCTCAGCATTTCACTCCCATTTGCATAGATGAAAAAAGACGAGAAACATACACAACATACGCAAAAAGGGAAAATTTCAAAAGTGGTTTTTCTAGTGAGAAGAATTTTTCGAGTTACGCTTGAGAAAAGAAAAACCGAGACAAGTTGTGTTTAAACAGAGCTTTCAAGATATTGGCATACTAGGACCTCATTGTACCTTACATCTGCTTAAATCAGAAGCACCCCCGTAAGGTGTTTTGTAACCCTGATCTTAGATCAGAAAAGTGAGTGAGTGGTCCTCAGTCGTGTGGACTTTGGACGTGTCCAATCTGGTGAGATTTGGACGTGGTGTAACCTTTCTTAGAGAAGAAGGTTACGTGGTTGCAAGTTGTAACAAGGTGTGTTACATTTGTAACGTGTGAAGCCCGTTAGTAAAAGTGGTTAAATCCTACACGAGGTAGGTCGTGGTTTTTCACACCTCAGTTGGGCTAGAGGTGTTTTCCACGTAAAAATTGTGTGTGTACTTTATTTTCCGCATTTATCTTGGTGATTTTCGCATTTGCAATATTTGAGAACACCCCCTGCAAACAAGTCACTAGGGTGTTTGTCATCTGAGAATAACCTCTGTGAGGGTGTTTGTTATTTACAACGCGAAAATCAGGCACCACAATTCATCCCCCCCTCTTGTGGTTGTATACTCACGAATTTAACAAGTGGTATCAGAGCGGGTTCTCCTACAAAAGGTTAACACCTTGAGAGATTCTGAAGATGAGTACTCCACAAGGAATTCTTGAAGGACAATCCATTACTCGCCCTCCTTACTTCAATGGCCAACACTATAGTTGGTGGAAGAATAGGATGGAGAACTATATACAAGCCGAAGACTATGAGTTATGGATGCTCATCAAGAACGGGCCTTTTGTTCCCATAAAAACCCTTCCTGAAGGAAAAACAGCTCCCAAAGAACCTCATGAGTTTGATGCCGAGGACTACAAAAAGATGGAGAAAAATGCCAAGGCCAAAAAGCTTCTATATTTTGGCCTAGGACCCGATGAATACACTCGCATCTCTGAGTGTGAATCAGCCCAAGCTATCTGGAATGCCCTGCAAGTTGCTCATGAAGGTACAAGTCAGGTTAAACAATCTAGAATTGAGCTACTTATGCGACAATATGAGTTGTTTGATATGGGTGATCGTGAGACTGTGATGGATATGTATACACGGTTTACCCACATCACGAACGAGTTAAAATCCCTGGGAAGATCTTTCACCACTGAAGAGTTGGTGAGGAAAATCCTCAGAATTTTACCTCGTACGTGGGAGGCCAAAGTAACAGCCATCCAAGAGGCTAAAGACATGAACAAGATCACCCTCGACGAGTTGATTGGTAATCTCCAGACCTATGAACTCCGAAAGAACTCACAACAAAGAGAGGAGCAAAAGAAGGATCGTGGGCTTGCCTTGAAAGCACATGAGGACACTGACTCTGACCTTGAAGATGAAGATATGGCCCTAATGTCCAGAAAATTCAAGAAATTCTTCAAAAAGGTCAAGGAGAACAACAAAAGAAAAGACTTCAGTAAGTCCAAAAACACCCCCAAAGAACAGCTCACAGGGTGTTTCAAGTGCGGCAAACCAGATCACTTAGTCAAAAATTGCCCTCTGCTTCGAGAAGATCAGATGCCCGAACACCCTCGAAAACAGGGTCGAAAACACCCTGTAAACAATCTGGGCAAGCGATTCTCGAAAGCTATGCTGGCTGCTTAGGGAGATTCCTTTGAGGATGAAGGAGAATCTGAAGCTAAAGAAGGGGTCGTAGCACTTATGGCACAAAGTGATTCAGATTCAGATGATGAATCAACAATCAGCTTCTCAGATCTCAAGAACAAGGTACATGGTCTTAACAAAGCCACTTTAGAAGAACTTCTATATAATTTGATAGACACCTGTGCTGATCTAAAAAGAGAAGTTCGTGACCTAGAGCTTGAAAATGAAATTCTCAAAAATGAAAAACTCGGTTTACATGAGAATATTAACGTGCTTAGAGAAGACCTCTTTCTAAAAGAAGGCGATTATACACAAGTAGAGAAAAAACTCTTTGAAGTGGAAGAAATAGTTGAATCCCTGCTAAATGAAAAGCAGAGCTTGAATGCCACCATAGAAAAATTAGAAACTGATCTTGCCACAAACAAACGCTGGAACAAATCTTCACAAGCCCTTGATTGGTTAAACACTCATCACAGTAGAAACAAAAAGGGACTTGGTTACAAGCATAAACGGACCGTTTACCCAATACATAGAAAGTATGTGGGATTACCTGAAAACATCGTTTGCTTTCATTGTGGTAAAACGGGTCATTATAGATACACTTGCCCTTTAAGAAAACATGCCAATGAAAAGAATGAAAGGTATGTGAAACAAATCTGGATTAGAAAAGATGAGCTTTACATGTCTAAAAGAATGGGACCCAAGTGGATCTGGGTTCCCAAAACTAACCCGTGATTTGTTTTGCAGGCTGAAGTGAGAGAGAACAACCTTACGAACAACCCCACTAACACCCTTGAAAACAGGCAGTTGTGGTTTGTTGATAATGGGTGTTCACGGCACATGACTGGTGAAAGATCAAATTTTCTTTCACTTACAGCTTTGAATGGTGGGAGTGTAGCATTTGGAAACGGCAAGTCTGGGACAATTGTCGGTATAGGTAATATTGGTAAAACTCTCTCCCACTCAATTGATAATGTGCACTTAGTTGATGGGTTAAAACACAATTTGCTAAGTGTGTCCCAACTGTGTGACAAGAACAACCTAGTACTGTTTTCAAAAACACGTTGCTTGGTTGTGAATGACGACACAGGAGATGTTGTGTTGAGGGGGAAGCGATGTCAAAATGTTTACAAAGTTTGTATTCCCACTCTTCCCCAAAATAATCTGACTTGTTTAAATGCATTAAATGATGATATAATGCTATGGCACATGAGACTAGGTCATGCAAGCCTGTCCTTGTTAAACAAACTTGTTTCCAGAGATTTGGTTGTGGGACTACCTTCCATCAAGTATAATGGTGACAAGGTATGTGAAGCTTGTGCAAAAGGAAAACAAATCAGATCTTCTTTAAAATCTAAAAAGTATGTAAGCACTACCCGACCTCTTGAATTATTGCATATTGATCTATGTGGTCCTATGAGGATAGCTAGTAGAGGAGGGAAGAGATATGTGCTCGTAATTGTGGATGATTACTCTCGATTTACTTGGACTTTATTCTTGGCATCCAAGAATGAAACCTTTGAGAAGTTTATTGCCCTTCTCAAAAGGATTGAAAAAAGAGTAGGACACTCATTGGTAAGCTTGAGGTCTGATCATGGTACTGAATTTGAAAATGCAAGTTTTACAAACTTTTGTAATGAACATGGTGTTGATCATAACTTCTCAGCCCCGAGAACACCCCAGCAGAATGGGGTGGTTGAACGAAAAAATCGTACCCTAGAAGACATAACTAGAACAATGCTTATTGCTAGTGGTCTTCCTAAGAACTTTTGGGCAGAAGCCTTGAACACATCATGTTACATTATAAATAGATGCATGATTAGACCCATTTTGAACAAAACTCTTTATGAACTTCTCAAAGGCAGAAAACCCAACATTATACATCTAAGAACATTTAGTTGTAGATGTTTCGTGCATAACAATGGGAACGATGCCTTAGGAAAGTTTGATCCAAGGAGTGATGAGGCAATATTTCTTGGTTATTCCTCTCACAGTAAGGCATACAAAGTCTTTAACAAAAGAACCTTGTGTGTTGAGGAAAGTGTGCATGTGTTTTTTGATGAATCTAACTCTTTGAATGAGAGTGATGCACAGGATGAAGAGTTTGAATTAGGTCTTGTCCAAAAGGAATCGTTGAACCAAGAAAAACAAGGTGAGAACACCCTGAAGAAAACAGGTACAGAAGCTGTTCCTCAAAATGGCAGGCAAGGTGAGAACCAAACAGGAGGAAACACCGTTGAACCATATTTGGAACCATGCTCTTCAGGAACAAGCTTGCAAACAGGTGCAGAAACAGGATCAGGAGGTGTTCTTGAGCCTGATCCTACACACATTTCAGTTAGAACAGAGCATGTGTCTGTGGATCCACTTAATCCAAGACCATGGAAGCACCATAGTTCGCACCCTCTTGATCAAATCTTGTCAGATATTAATACTGGAGTGCAAACTAGATCTAAACTTAAGAATTTTTGTGCTTTCTATGCTTTTCTTTCTAACATTGAGCCAAAAAGTGTGAATGAAGCTCTTGCAGATTCAGATTGGATCACGGCTATGCAAGAAGAGCTTCATCAATTTGAAAGAAACAAAGTGTGGCACCTTGTACCTCGACCGGCTGAGAGA
Source organism: Carnegiea gigantea (assembly GCA_029747015.1). Lineage (NCBI taxonomy): Eukaryota > Viridiplantae > Streptophyta > Magnoliopsida > Caryophyllales > Cactaceae > Carnegiea > Carnegiea gigantea. The sequence goes on from JAKOGI010004256.1 coordinate 17,134, forward strand.
AAAATCATTGGAACCAAGTGGGTGTTCCGAAACAAACTGGATGAGTCAGGAACAGTCACTAGGAACAAGGCACGGCTGGTTGTTCAAGGGTATAATCAAGAAGAAGGGATCGATTATGAAGAAACCTTTGCACCAGTTGCTAGAATTGAGGCTATTCGAATCTTAATAGCCTTTGCAGCTCATATGGAAATCAAGCTATATCAAATGGACGTGAAAAGTGCATTCCTCAACGGATACCTTAAAGAAGAGGTGTATGTCAAACAACCCCCTGGTTTTGAAAATGGTGATTTTCCAAATCATGTTTTTAAACTTGACAAAGCACTTTATGGTTTAAAACAAGCTCCAAGAGCTTGGTATGAACGGTTGTCAAGCTTTTTACTTGAAAATGATTTTAGAAGAGGCAAGGTAGACAATACCTTGTTTTTAAAATCTAAGGGGGAACATTTATTGATTGTCCAAATATATGTAGATGACATTATATTTGGTACAACTCATCATGATTTATGTAATGAATTTTTGAATATGATGAGGAGTGAGTTTGAGATGAGCATGATGGGTGAGCTTAACTTTTTCTTAGGCTTACAAATCAAGCAAACTCCAAACGGCACCATGATCCATCAACAAAGGTATATCAATGAGCTACTTAAGCGTTTTGGGATGGAGTCGGCCAAACCCATAGACACTGCTATTCCTCCTTCAACCAAGTTGGTATGGATGATGGGAGTCCCTCAATTGAGGAGAAACTCTATAGGGGCATGATTGGGTCACTCCTATACCTAACTGCTAGTAGACCGGATATTGTTTTTAGTGTTGGTTTATGTGCCTGTTTTCAGTCTAATCCTAAGGAAACTCATCTTAAGGTTGTTAAACGGATACTGAGATATTTGAAACATACACCCAATTTAGCTTTATCGTATCCTAGAGGTTACAATCTTGATCTTGTTGGATATGCTGACGCTGACTATGTAGGATTCCTAGTTGATAGAAAGAGTACCTCAGGTATGGCTCACTTTCTTGGACCTTGTTTGGTATCTTGGGCTACCAAGAAGCAACATTCAGTTGCCATGTCCACAGCAGAAGCTGAATATGTTGCAGCAGCTTCATGTTGTGCTCAACTGTTGTGGATAAGACAACAGCTTAAGGACTTTTGTGTTGACACTGGATGCATTCCTATTTTTTGTGATAATACTAGCGCTATTAACATTGCCAAAAACCCATGTCAACACAAAAGGACAAAACATATTGACATTCGACATCATTTCTTAAGAGATAATGTGGAAAAAGGCTTTATTTCAATAAATTTTTGCTCCACTGAAAATCAAATTGCTGATATATTCACTAAAGCACTGAGTAGAGACCAATTCGAGAGAAACAGACTGGAATTGGGGTTGGTGAAAACACCCTGAGAACACCTGTTCTCAGAGTTAGACCAAGCTGACAAAAACACCTTATAATACCTGTTCTATCCCCTTGTTTGCAATTCTTGTTATCAAAACAGTGGTCTATGCTTAACGAATATGTGTAGTCTTGTGTGCTACTATGATTATATGTGAAGACTGCTGCCTTGGGAGATGGAGAAAGAGTATTCATGACAGACCTTGGAATGAGAGAAGCATGTTCAAGAACAGGCGGCTCGAACAGGTATGCCTTAATTGTCATTAACGTATGCTGCCTGCTTAAATTCTAGGTGTTCCCTAGGTGGCCCTTCATAATGGGTAGGGAGTTTAAAAAACCCCCCTTGCGTGCGTCTGTCTTTCCCGTCTTGCTCTCTCCTCTGTTCTTGCTTTCAAACCCTAGCAAAACCCTCAAAACCCGAAATTCTTCCTTGCGATAATGGCTCCCAAAACTGATTCTTCATCAATCTCTGAGAGTAACAACATGATTATACCCTCGATTCCGGCTCCTCCTCGCCCAATTATCCATACAATATTCGGGTATCTAAATCGGTTAAACCTCAAAAGTATTGGGCTTGCATTGAATGATATTCCCTACTCCTTCGGTTGGAAATTAGTGGTGTATGTGGGAACAATCCCTTGTCCCATTTCTTCTGAAGCTGTTGCTGGTTCTTCGGGTTTCCAAGATCAATTCTTGGAGAGCCCAGAAACCCTCTTTGGGGATTTTGAACCCTGTTCTTCTGCGCTATTCCGAGAAACAACTCAAAGAACAGGGAATGCGTTCTTCGATGATCTGTTCATGGATCTGAAGGAGGACTCTGGTGAGAAAACAGAAGATAGTCCTGTCCAAGAGGATGACTCTGTTCCTGTAGTCTCTCAAACTGGAGAGAAGAGAAAAAGGGTGAAGATGGTGGCTAGGCGCACCCGAACGCCAAGAACACGACCACCACCAAGGTCTCGCCCCTCTCTAACGCCCTCTTCTCCTCCTTCTAAACCTTCTCGCAAATCTGCGAGAATTGCTTTCAGATCGACCCCCAGATCCTCCAAACCTTCTGCTCCAGTTAGTGAGGAGATTTCCTCTTCCTCCTCGAGCCTTTCTGGTTCTGATTCCGAGGATCCCTCCATCAAACAAGGTGATGCATATTTCCATATGCATCATTTTTATTCAAGACCAATTTCAAAGAAGAAAAGGGTCAAAGAAGATCATGCTTGGAAGTGTGCTTATTTGGTCTTATTAAGTGAGTTCAAAGACTCACGACACTATGAAGAGGTCAAAAAGAGGTTAAGCTTTGCTAGAAATTTGGCGCTGAATTCATCCCTGCGGAACCCGATTTTTTGTGACCACTTTTGGACAAGCTCAAGTGGACCCACAACTTGAGGGCCCATGTGCTTTTGAAGCTTAAGATGTCAGCTTTAAAATAAGCCCAATTTTATTTAATTTGGACACCATTTGATTGGGCAAAATATCACTCAAAGATACGTTGTGCTGATCCAGTCCAGTCTGAGATAGGTGCATTGTTTGGGCCATAACTTTCAAACCGCTTATCCAAATTGAGCAAATGAGCCCATTCTGGAAAATAGACTTCCAGGGCTTTCTAACAAGCCCAAGAACGCGTGATTTGGCCGAGTATTCTGGAAGTTATGCTCTGTTGAAGTTGAGGCAGCTGCAAGGATTAATGCTGGGAATATGAAGAGTCTTAGGTTACATATATTTGTGTGGCTGATATTGTGCACGTTTTAGATGCTTCTAGATTGATGTAATCAGCTGCAAAAATCCTAGAATATTCCTTGTAACCTCCCCACCCCCTTTTATGATGTGTCTTTTCATTTTTCTTAGACTTTTCATTAGCTAGTTTTAATTGTTAGGAGTTATTTGAGTCTTTTGATTGTCTTTTGCTGAGTCTATAAAAGGGGAGGGGCATGTGAAGCTAATCATTCAGCATTGTAAGAGATTTCCAAAGTAATACAAGCACCTTTGAGAGTGATTCTCATTTGTGTCTCAAAAATTCCTAGTTCTATATCTTGAATTTGGCTAATTCAAGTGGTGTTCTAGGTTCTCTATCTTTTCCAATTGGAGTGATTCCTTGGTAAGACAAGAGAATTAGCCCAAGATCAAGTCATTGAGTGGCTCCGTGAAGGATTATCTCAATTACAAGATCTTGTTCTATCCCTTTTTCTTGTGTAGTGAAGTTCTTCATCCATCTCATCCATCTTTCATTTCTCTTTCCAATTTGGCTTATTTGAGTTGGAGTTTGATTTGGTTCACTTGCCCCCCCACATCTACATCAATTGGTATCAGAGCCAAGGCTTTTAAGTGACCCACATCATACCCAAACACATCCCAAAAAGCCAAAATACAAAAAAAAAAAGAGGCACAAACCGGCAATCCGAAGTCTTGAAGACCAGAGAAGCAGCACGGTGCCCCCGTGCCACAACACACGACCGTGCCATATTCTTTTTCCAGGAATCTTCAAGTCGAGACGGAGCACGGTGCCCCCGTGCCGCCAAGCACGACCGTGCCACTCTACTTTTCTGCATTTTCTTCAGCCGAAGCATAGCACGGCCTGACCGTGCCCCCTTGCACGACCGTGCCACCTTTGCCACAGCCAACTTACGTTTCAAATCAATCCACGAAGAACCCTAGACCTCATCCTTCATGCCGTCTTCAAAGAACTTGGAGAAAGAACTAGCTCTTATTGATATTGGATATGCTTGCTTTGCAATTCCAAAATTTCATGGCGAAAAGGAAGAGTTCGCAGGTTGGTTATCTAAGGTGGAACGAGTTTTTGCTTGTTGTATCCTTAATGACCAACAGAAGTTCGAAGTGGTTATTTCAAGATTGAGAGGTTGTGCACTTCAGTGGTGGAATAAATATAAGTTTGAGCGAAAAAAGAAAGGAAAAGAAAAGGTGAGAACTTAGAAGAAATTGAGTAGTAAGTTGAAGGGTTCCTTTTACCCATCCACTTACATGCCCATGGAAGAAAGTATCTCCGTTAAGCTCACGGGTTCATTCCCTTCCACCCCACAAAAAGAACCAACCCCACAAATGATCTTTCCCCCACAACCTAGGAGGTGTCTCAAGTGCCAAGGGCTTGGACACTTATCCACGGATTGCCCAAATAACGAGGTCATTACCTTGGAAGAAAGGAAAGCCGTGGAAGAAGAGAACGATCAGGAGGAAAGCCTTGAAGAAGAAATTGAACTCAAGGTTGAAAGAGAAGAAATACTTCACTTAGAGAAGGTTTCTCAAAAGCCAAACAAAGATGAAAAGATCCAAGGAGAGGAAGCTTCAAGCCTAGTTGACCTACCTCTTGTTTTTGGTGACTGTGGTGATGAAGAGACCATTGAACTTGAGGCCCAAAGATCCGAGTTGAAGCAAGAAGAGATTGTGCAAGAAATTGAGCAATCCTTCACCGAAGAAGGGTGCCAAGAAGATAATGAGGTGAATTTGAGCATAACCCCAAGAATTGAAGAACATGTAGTTAAAGACCTTGAAGTGATGAAGCCATGTAGGGTTGCTGAAGAGTTTGAACAACTCTTGATTCAAGAAGTACGCCCTACCCAACTCCAAGCACCCGAGTTGGAGGCATGTGGGGTTATTGAAGAAGTTTGAGCAACTCTTGACCCAAGAAGAATTCACCTTAACCCCCATTCAACCTTCCCAACCCTTCAAACCACAAAAGGACCGACAAGCCTTAACCCTCATTCATCCTTCCCAAACCCTTGCCCCCAAAGAAGATTTCCCACTTCCGCCTCTTCTCCTCACCAGGTATGACCCGTTTTATCATCCTCCCCTCACCCTCTTCTATATCTCTCTAGAGGTGATGCCCTGTGACCTCCTTCCCCAAAAGCTCCCATATTGTAAGCGCGACCCCTTTCTTGAGAGGCTTGCCAACCCTTTGAGTTTGAGGACAAACTCAAAACAACCCGGGGAGTATGATGCATATTTCCATATGCATCATTTTTATTCAAGACCAATTTCAAAGAAGAAAAGGGTCAAAGAAGATCATGCTTGGAAGTGTGCTTATTTGGTCTTATTAAGTGAGTTCAAAGACTCACGACACTATGAAGAGGTCAAAAAGAGGTTAAACTTTGCTAGAAATTTGGTGCCGAATTCATCCCTGCGGAACCCGATTTTTGTGACCACTTTTGGACAAGTTCAAGTGGACCCACAACTCGAGGGCCCATGTGCTTTTGAAGCTTAAGATGTCAGCTTTAAAATAAGCCCAATTTTATTTAATTTGGACATCATTTGATTGGGCAAAATATCACTCAAAGATACGTTGTGCTGATCCAGTCCAGTCTGAGATAGGTGCATTGTTTGGGCCATAACTTTCAAACCGCTTATCCAAATTGAGCAAATGAGCCCATTCTGGAAAATAGACTTCCAGGGCTTTCTAACAAGCCCAAGAACGCGTGATTTGGCCGAGTATTCTGGAAGTTATGCTCTGTTGAAGTTGAGGCAGTTGCAAGGATTAATGCTGGGAATATGAAGAGTCTTAGGTTACATATATTTGTGTGGCTGATATTGTGCACGTTTTAGATGCTTCTAGATTGATGTAATCAGCTGCAAAAATCCTAGAATATTCCTTGTAACCTCCCCCACCCCCTTTTATGATGTGTCTTTTCATTTTTCTTAGACTTTTCATTAGCTAGTTTTAATTGTTAGGAGTTATTTGAGTCTTTTGATTGTCTTTTGCTGAGTCTATAAAAGGGGAGGGGCATGTGCAGCTAATCATTCAGCATTGTAAGAGATTGCCAAAGTAATACAAGCACCTTTGAGAGTGATTTTCATTTGTGTCTCAAAAATTTCTAGTTCTATATCTTGAATTTGGCTAATTCAAGTGGTGTTCTAGGTTCTCTATCTTTTCCAATTGGAGTGATTCCTTGGTAAGACAAGAGAATTAGCCCAAGATCAAGTCATTGAGTGGCTCCGTGAAGGATTATCTCAATTACAAGATCTTGTTCTATCCCTTTTTCTTGTGTAGTGAAGTTCTTCATCCATCTCATCCATCTTTCATTTCTCTTTCCAATTTGGCTTATTTGAGTTGGAGTTTGATTTGGTTCACTTGCCCCCCCACATCTACATCACAAGGGACCACCGTGTTCTCAGAATTCTCTGATGAACAAAACCCTTCAAAACCAATCACCACCTCTTCTAAACCTTCAGCCTCAAAAACACCCCTCAAGAGGAAACCGAAAACAACCCCTCTTTCCAAAACTGCATCCCCGGCTCCTCAAATCAAAAAGACCAAATTGTCCACTCCCTCTCCCCTGTCTGAGAAACACGCGCAATTCCTCCGGCGCAATGTTGTAAGGGGGAAGGTAGTGAACATACCCTTCCTTGAGGAACTTGGGCTGGGGGTGTTCTTGACCAAGCTTCGAGCCCAAGGCTGGCTTGAGTTGTTTGCAAACACCCAGCAAGGGTGTTCTGTGCCCGAGTTGGCTGACTTCTATGCCAACTGCTCTGTCACAAATGGGGTGGTGACAAGTGCTGTCAATGAGTGGCATTTCTCCTTCGATGCAGCTACTCTTGGTGACATTCTGGGCATCCCCTCCTGTGGATTTGCTGTGTATATGAGGGAGGACAAAACTGTCCTAGAGACAGCCAGGCTCCTGGAGATATCCAAGCGGGTCAGCCAGAAACAGAGCCTGAGAACACCCTCCTCTGTAAAAAAGGGTGATCTGATCCCTCTTCACCAACTACTTTTCATGTTCGTCATTAAGAACGTGATTCCAAGGGGTCAAGGGAGAAACTCAGCAGACCTTTTTGATCAGTGCCTGGTCGACTTCTTGGATAGGGAGGAACCCATAAATCTTCCTGCTATCATAATTCGCCACATTGGGCGAATTGCGAACACCACCCGAAACCATGATCTCGGGTATGGGTTCTTGCTGACCAAGGTGTTTGAGCACTTTGGTATTGAGCTTAAACGGAGAGTGCCAGCTTAACTGATTGATGAAATTGGCGTTGACACCCTAATGGGATGTGACTTTGACGTTGGCCATGGGTCAACTCACAAACAGGGTCTTCGACCACCTCGACCTCCTGTTTCTGAGAAACCCAGTCCCACCGTTGAAGCTGTTCTTAAGGATAATGCACGCCTCAAAGAAGAGCTTTCTGCTGTGAAGCCTGCTCTTGAAGCAGAGAAGGCCATCTCAGCTAAACGCCACGAAGAACTCCTTGCACTCCTCTCTGATCTCGCTCCCAGTATTCCTCCACTGCAATCAAGACCACACCCTACCCCTTAATTGTATAGATTGTTCTCTCGCTCTGCTCTCCTCCCCTTGTTGTTTTTATTTGGCATTGCACTTGGCATTGTTCTCTGCGTGCTTACCTGTCGTAACTGTTTTGTAACCACCCGTTACTTTTTTCTTTCAATGCTGTTCTTGCTTTTTAATGATGCCAAAAGGGGGAAGACGAACCATTACTTGACAAATATTGACCCTCTTTCAATTTGGAACACTCGGACCTTAGTGGATAACCAAATCAATCAGCATACATGGTTCTCAAATTTGTTTTTAATATTTGTCAATATGGTCACTTGGTTTGTCATCATCAAAAAGGGGGAATTTGTTGAGTTATTATATTTAGTTTTGATGATGACAAATCCAAGTGTAAAAATTTATCCAAGTAATGTTGCTCCAAACACGATCTCCAAACGGGCCTAACTGGTGTTTGTGATCTTTATTGTATTAACTGGTTTGCTACATGTGAGAACAAGTCTTCAAAGTAGGTTTTACTTGGTGATTCTATATTCAGTCAAGAACACCACCTCGACAGTTGATTGTAAGACATGTTCCTGAACTCTAGCAATGCAAAGAACAATCCCAGCAAACAAGGTGGCCTTGGTGTTCACAGCAGCTCTACAAATCTTGGACAAGATGACTGGTTCAAAACAAGAAGTCTTGGGTATATAGGTTTTATTTATTTAGACTCTTGTTAATATGCCAATATTGAAACCGTCATTTTAAACACCTCTTGAATCGATATTTACGCTAAGTGCTTCAGAACACCAGTTGCGAACAACCCTACAAACAGGGTGCCTAGGGTGTTTCTGAACTGAAGTAGCCATACCCGGTTATCTTTGAAAATTCATTTCGGTTGGCCAAGATCTCCAGAATACTTTCTTTAAATTCCAAGATTGCTATTTTTTTGGAAAGGATATTTCTTGAAAATATTATGGGAGATTTGCGAAAATAGGTTTTGGGAGAATTGCCAAAAACTAAAAGATTCCCTTTGCCTATATTTTCGGATATGATAAAATTTCAAAAGCTGAAGATTTCTGGTTGTCATTTTAATCTTCTTCACGGCTATGGGAAGATAAGGGTTATCTCTTAAGATAACAAATCCCTTATATTTTGGGAAAAATTTATCACTAGCCGGTGGGGAGTATTTCTTGCTTGAAAATCGTTTTCCCTACTTAGCTGATTCTTTCACCTCTCCTTGTTTTTGACCGTTGGATTTTGTGTTTAAAATCTCAGCATTTCACTCCCATTTAAATAGAGGAAAAAAGACGAGAAACATACACAACATACGCAAAAAGGAAAAATTTCAAAAGTGGTTTTTCTAGTGAGAAGAATTTTTCGAGTTACGCTTGAGAAAAGAAAAACCGAAACAAGTTGTGTTTAAACTAAACTTTCAAGATATTGGCATACTAGGACCTCATTGTACCTTACATCTGCTTAAATCAGAAGCACCCCCGTAAGGTGTTTTGTAACCCTGATCTTGGATCAGAAAAAGTGAGTGAGTGGTCCTCAGTCGTGTGGACTTTGGACGTGTCCAATCTGGTGAGATTTGGACGTGGTGTAACCCTTCTTAGAGAAGAAGGTTACGTGGTTGCAAGTTGTAACAAGGTGTGTTATATTTGTAACATGTGAAGCCCGTTAGTGAAAGTGGTTAAATCCTACACGAGGTAGGTCGTGGTTTTTCACACCTCAGTTGGGTTAGAGGTGTTTTCCACGTAAAAATTGTGTGTGTGCTTTATTTTCCGCATTTATCTTGGTGATTTTCGCATTTGCAATATTTGAGAACACCCCTGCAAACAAGTCACTAGGGTGTTTGTCATCTGAGAATAACCTCTGTGAGGGTGTTTGTTATTTACAACGCGAAAATCAGGCACCACAATTCACCCCCCCTCTTGTGGTTGTATACTCACGAATTTAACAAAAAATACATTTGACAACTTGTCCAATTCATAATGTACTGGCAAACGTAGCACAAAACTACTAAACACTTTAGCAAACATATTGTCCAAAAGTTTATACAATCAATAAGTTTGCAGGAGTGCTAGCCTATAAGTCATTGTGAGCACCTGGCTAGCTAATTATCAGCAATATATTGAAACTCTTGTTTATTTCTTGCTATCTTCTGCCTTGTTAGGAGAAGGGTTGTTCACTTATCCCTTACCTAAAAATAGAAAACATAAAAGCGTTCGAACAATAAGCCTAAACTTAGCACGTATATTCCTATGCTGTAAAATAAGTTTTATATTCTGTTTAGTTGGCATCCGCATTTCAAACATTTTGTTTGGAAACAGGAGAAAGAAAAAGTGTGACTAAAACTAATTTACCAATTATTATCTAAAAGTGGACCCCTTATTGACATCTGAAGTGATGTTGAGATATGTGCACACCTCCCAGGCCGATCGCGAAACTTGAATTGCGGCCGCACAGATAAACTGAAGGGCATATGCCCTGATGACTAATAGCTGATGGGGCCAGTTGTTTAGGTGACAAACATTGCGTCAAATGATTCATTATATGAACATCACATGAATTTGTATAGCTGGGGAAATATGTTAGTTTTCGAAGAGCACAAACAGTGTACATACTTGGTTCTTGATATCTCTCTCCTTTTTAATGAGAAATGTTCGTTAGCAGCTCAAAGCGGCAAAGGTGGCCTTACTTTGATTACAAATGTGTATTTCCATGGTTAGTGTAAGTTTAGGAAAGTTTATTAAGTTTTTTTGC
>JAKOGI010004257.1:0-30271 GCA_029747015.1 Carnegiea gigantea
TGGCCCAAACAATGCACCTATCTCAGACTGGACTGGATCAGCATAACGTATCTTTGAGTGATATTTTGCCCAACCAAATGATGTCCAAATTAAACAAACTTGGGCTTATTTGGAAGCTGAAATCTTAAACTTCAAAACCATGTGGAGCCTCAAGTTGTGGGTCCACTTGAGCTTGTCCAAAAGTGGTCACAAAAAATCGGGTCCGCAGGGATGAATTTAGCGCCAAATTTCTAGCAAAGCTTAAGCTCTTTTTGACCTCTTCATAGTGTCGTGAGTCTTTGAACCAATTAATAAGACCAAATAAGCACACTTCCAAGCATGATCTACTTTGACCCTTTTCTTCTTTGAAATTGGACTTGAATAAAAATGATGCATATGGAAATATGCATCACATAGCCTCGGAGCTTCTTGATAACCACCTTAAACTTCTCGTGCTCTTCAAGGTTGTAGCGAGTGAAGACTTGTTCCACTTTGCAAATCCAATAAGGAAATTCTTCCTTTCGGCCGCAAAACTTTGGAGTTTCAAGGCTGGCCAGCACCTTTTGATGGGGATCAGCCCCAAGGGGTTCTTCTAGCTCAAGAGGTCATAAAGGCTTTCCAAGGACTAGAAATCAATCAAGAGATGATCAGTTACATTCTACCGGGTTCATCCTGCGCATGGCCCGACTTTCTAACCTTGGTAACCTGATGTACTGAGGCTTTAAAGCCAAACTTTTGGTTTTCGTGGAAAGATGGGAGAGTTAGCTGCCTCATCCCATTTGGATGTCATTTGCCCACCCAAAACCTTTGTTAAAGCCCAACTGCCCAAACTGTTCTTCCAGGCCAGATTGTACCCGGTTTTGGAAGCCCAATTTCCCTAACCTAAGGTACTCCTAACAACCTGGAATTTTGAAACCTAGATCCCTTTTTGAGTTGGCTAAAAGGGTGGGAAAAGAAACCAGAGTCAAACGTGCCCCAAGGAGGCTAAAAGAGAGGAAACTTCTAAAGGTGCTTTTCGGAAGTCAGACTGCACCATCTCACTTGTTCTGCTCATAACTCCTGAACGGCTGCACCAACTGAGCTCCAAAAGTAGTCATATGAAAGAGAACTTTCTAAGCTTTCTATTAAGGTATGTTGGAGCCAATTTGGGTAAGTAGAAAGGGAGATATGGCTGCTGAAAGTAGACCCTGCAAAACTGGAAAGCTGCCAGCAATTGTCAACATCACCTTTTGTACTTTTCTTGCTTTTTGTGCTTCCTCTTTTGTCTTGGTCCGAATTGGCTTGGCTTGTAACCCTTCAGTCTGAATTTTGAGGCTCCCTCCTATATAAGGGGCCTTTAGGAATGTAAGAAGGCAGCTTGAATTTGAAATACAAAAGAAAGTGAGTGTTTACTCTCTCTTTGAAATTCCTAGTTGCTTTAGCTTGAATTGGGTAGTTCAAGTGGTGTTCTTCTAGGTTCCTCTTCTTGCTTATGGTGGTGATTTAATTCTGTATCCATAAGTGAAGGAGGAATAGCCCAACTTCTCTTCTAGGTGGCGCCATTGGTTTATCCTAGACAAGAGGGTTGCATTCTATCTTCCAAAACCGGTTAGAGCTACTTGTTTTTGCTTGGTTTGGTTTTCTATCTTTCCCATCTTTTATCTTCATTCTTAGCATCACCTAGGCTACATACATCATCTTGGTATCAGAGCTTAGGCTACCCTCTTGGCCAAGCTTCCACCCCAAACACATTTCTCAAACACAAACCACAAAACGGCCTTTCTTCACCCGCACTCGACAGCATTTTGGCACGGCCTACCCGTGCTTAAGGGCACGACCGTGCCACTGTCTTTCCAGCCACTTTTCACCCTTTGACAGCAAGTTGGCACGGCCTACCCGTGCCTAAAGGCACGACCGTGCCACCTCCTTTTCAGCCTATTTTCGTTCTTCTCGTTCACAAAGCTTACACGTCATGTCTTCTAGCCGTACTTCCGAACAAATAGCCGAGCAAGCCTTGAGAGAAAAGGCCGAAATGGAAGCTAGAGTTAAGTATTTGCAATCCCAACTTCAAAAACTTATGAGAGGAAAGAGAAACAACTTGAGGGATTCACCTATTCCAAGTGAATCTAGTGACCCGGAAGAGAGTGATTCGGATCTCAACCCATTTGGATCTCAAAGTGGAGCTAGTAGAGGCTCGAGGAGGCAAGGAAGGCACCATGGAGGTGCCTTCAATGACTTCAAGGTTGACATTCCCGAGTTTGAAGGCAAGCTTGATCCGGATGAGTTCTTGGATTGGCTACAAACCGTGGAGAGAGTGTTCGATTACAAGGACATCCCGGATGAAAAGAAGGCAAAACTAGTAGCCCTTAAACTTCGAAAGTATGCTTCTACTTGGTGGGCTAATGTTTTATCTAAGAGGGCTAGGAAGGGGAAGGGGAAGATTAAAACTTGGAGGAAAATGAAAAAAAAACTCAAAGAGAAGTTCCTTCCCTCTCACTACCTTCAAGAGAACTTTTCTAGACTCCACCATTTAAAACAAGGGTCTCTAGGTGTGGAGGAATATAGGAGGGAATTTGAGCAATTGATCATAAAATGTGACCTTAAGGAGGATGAGGAACAAACTTTGGTGAGGTATCTTGGTGGGTTGGATGAGAAGATAGCCCATGTAATAGAATTGTACCCATACACCACCCTTGATGAGTTAAGCTCTTTAGCTCACAAGGTGGAACTACAAAAGAAAGCTAGGGGGAAGAGTGAAGCCTTTAAACCACAAAATCGTACCTCCACTCCTCAAAGGCCTTCCTACACTACCCCAAAGCCCTTTAGCCCTCCAAACCCGAAACCACTTCCACCTACGGTCCCCAAAACAGCCCCTCAAGTGCCCACAAAACCAAAGGAGACAAGGCGGTGCTTTAGGTGCCAAGGCCTAGGACACATTGCATCCGAGTGTCCAAACAAGAGAGTGGTTACCCTAGCTGAGTACCAAGCATCTTTTGAGGAGGAAATGGAGGAAGAGAAGGAGTTGTACTTGAATGAGGCCCTAGAAGAAGTAGAGGAGGGTCTGGATGAAGGTGAACTCTTGGTGGTTAGGCGAGCTTTGAGTGGGTTGGCTACTCAAGATGGGAACGAACAAAGGGAGGCCATCTTTCACACAAGATGCACCATAGGAGGCAAAGTATGCTCCCTCATCATTGATAGAGGGAGTTGCACCAATGTGGCATCCAAGACCTTGGTGGACAAGCTTTAACTCACGGCATCTCCACACCCCTTTCCATACACCATTCAATGGCTCAACCAAGGCAAAGGTATTCATGTTTCATCCCGTTGCTTAGTTACTTTGAGCATTGGAAAGAATTATAAGGATGAGATTTGGTGGGATGTGATTCCCATGGATGCATGTCATGTACTCCTTGGTAGACCATGGCTTTTTGATAGAAATGTTATGCATGATGGCCGGATGAACACCTACTCCTTCGTCTTAGACCACAAGAAAATCACCCTAACCCCCATTCGTCCTTCCCAACTCCTCAAGCCAAAAGAAACCCCATAAAAAGACATCCTCCTCTCCAACCTCCTCAAGGCCGAAAACCATGAGTTTGAATCATTCAAGGAATGGCTTTTACTTGGCCTAGAGAAAACCGAAACCATCACTCATTTCCACCCCCTCCTAATCCCTATTCTCCAAACCTATGATCATGTGTTCCCACAAGAAATACCTCATGACCTACCCCCTCAAAGGACCATCCAACACAAGATAGACCTCATTCCCGGATCCACCCTTCCAAATAAACCGGCCTATAGAATGAACCCACAAGAAACCCAAGAAATCCAAAGACAAGTGGATGAACTTTTGGCCAAAGGAATTGATGTAAAGGCCAAGGGTAGGGACAACCCAAGCAACCTCACATCAAAGGAAAGACAATTCGAGAAGGGAAGACGCACGGTTGTCCGTCCAACCGTGTGCAGCCTCGGGTTTCAAATTGCAGGGTACGCACGGGCGTGCGTTGAACCGTGCGTGGACTGTGATAAGCTTGCCTTGGATGAATCTTCACAGTTTTGAATGTCTTTGAGAGCAAAGCCTATTCTAATGCAATGAGCTTTGTCTGGACTTGATTCTATGAGGGGAAAGGTAGAAGGAGTAGTATTAAAGGGGGGGAATGGAAGTATGGTAGGTGGTTTAATGGAATGACTTGAAGAACATTCAAGTATTGAAGGTGATAAATGAAGAACACGAAGAACGAAGAAGATCAACTTGAAGATTCAAGCTAATCAAGTGATTTAGGATAGAACTAAGCTCGAGGATTAGATACAGAAACACCACTAATCTTTGAGTTTAGGGCCCTTAAGCTTGATTAAGATGCAGAATCACCACTCAATCAAGATTAAGACTCACTTGAACACAACTTAGTTTGGCCTAAACTAAGATAAGCAAGCAAGAGTTTTGAAGTGAAAGCTCACAAGCTCTCTATGATTTTCTTTTACTAAAAACTGAAGTCTTTTCTTCTAAATGGCCGTGAGAGGCCTTACATAAGCAGCAAAATGGCCAAGCTAAGCAAGCTAGCAAGCACCTCACTTTTCCTTCCTAGGAGGGAAAGGTATTAACTAGCTCTAATTGCCACGATTAGAGCTAATTGGCTTCAAGCATGCTTAAGACTAATCAAAACACACTTAAACCTTCAAGGAAAGCAAGACAAATGATCATTACAACATAATTAAGTTGTCCCTAAGCTTAATCAGCGTTCAAAGGCAGCAAGTAGCCATGTGAGTAGCCGAAAAGTGGCAATCCCCTTTGCGGCTGGCCAATGGCATTCAAGGGACATCTTTCCTTGTCTCTTCCTTCTCATTGGCCGTTCTTTCCAAGGTTGTTGATGCATATTTCCATATGCATCATTTTTATTCAAGTCCAATTTCAAAGAAGAAAAGGGTCGAAGAAGATCATGCATGGAAATGTGCGTATTTGGTCTTCTTAAGTGAGTTCAAAGACTCGCGACACTATGGAGAGGTCAAAAAGAGGTTAAGCTTTGCTAGAAATTTGGTGTCGAATTCATCCCTGCGGAACCCAATTTTTGTGACCACTTTTGGACAAGCTCAAGTGGACCCACAACTTGAGGGCCCATGTGCTTTTGAAGCTTAAGATTTCATATTTCAAATAAGCCCAAGTTTGTTTAATTTGGACATCATTTGATTGGGAAAATATCACTCAAAGATACGTTATGCTGATCCAGTCCAGTCTGAGATAGGTGCATTGTTTGGGCCATAACTTTCAAACCGCTTATCCAAATTGAGCAAATGAGCCCATTCTGGAAAATAGACTTCCAGGGCTTTCTAACAAGCCCAATAACGCGTGATTTGGCCAAGTATTTTGGAAGTTATGCTCTGTTGAAGTTGAGGCAGTTGCAAGGATTAATGCTGGAAATATGAAGAGTCTTCGGTTACATATACTTGTGTGGCTGATATTGTGCACGTTTTAGATGCTTCTAGATTGGTGTAATCAGCTAAGAAATCCTAGAATATTCCTTGTAACCTCCCCCACCCCTTTTGATGTACCTGCCGATGGTTCAAGCTAATACTCAAATTAAGAGTGAAAGCTTACAAACCAAGGGAGAATACAATCATGAGAAAACTAAGGAAAGTGGCACATAATATGTGGGTTGTGAGGCAACAAACATGTGAGGGAGGAATGGAACTTAGAATCAAGGGATTCTAAGTGAAAATCAAAGGAAGTTTGATGTACTTTGATGTATATCTCAAAGGGTGAGTGGAACCAAGTTACAAGCTACCAAGAATATGAAGCAATCAAGTGAAAACCACACGGATTAGGTGTGGCACAGTCATGCCTTTAGGCACGGGCAGGCCGTGCCACTTTTCTGGTTTGTGACACCATGTTTCTCACTTTTGCACGGTTGAGTATGGTTTGAGGTTTGTGATGGAAGCTAGACTATTAGAGGTAGTCTAAGCCTTGAATAAGCATGGGGATGGATATGTGAGTGGCTTGTACATGAGAGAAAGTGGGAGAGAAGCAAAGTTAAGATTCACTAACTCCAAATTAAAGCTAGCAAACTCACTTTAACTCTCTTTGAATCCTTGAGTATAACACCAAATGAGATAGAACTAAACTTGAAGAATGGATACAGAAACACAACCAAACTCAAGTTTAGGGCCCTTAAACTATGATTAAGATACAGATATCACCACTTAATCAAGTTTAAGACTTCACTTGAACACCACCTTATCGGCCAAAATTAAGGATAAGCAAGCTAAGTGTTTGGAGTGTGCCTAAGCACCGAAAGCACAATGCTCTCAACTTTGAGTTTGATTCAAATCTGGTATATGTTACAAGGGGGGGCCGTGTGCCTTTAAATAAGCAAGCTAGCAGCCACACAAGCACACACCTCACCTTTCCCTCCTAAGGAGGAAAGGTATTAAGAGCTAAACAAGCTGATTTGTGCTAATCTAAAATACAAGCTTGCTTAAACTAGTCTAATAAATTCTAAACATGAAGTAAAACATTATTAATACTTATTATACATTAATCTACTCATAAACAAAGCTTAAACATGCTGATTTGCTTGCTGAATTCCTGTTGGACAGCCGTAAAGTGCCTTCCCCTTTTCGGCTCACCAATCAGATTGCATGGTGCTGTTTTCTCCTTTGTTTTCTCATTGGTTCACACATTTCAAAGCCTTCTCAGCAGCAAATTATTGTGTTTCTAGCAAGCCTTTGGCGTGGTGTGATGTAGGCAAGCAACCAAGCAGCTAGGAAAACCCACTTGAGAAGGAAAAACACCTCATGCTTAAACCAGGTTGTGCTGGCAGAATGCAGGGTCTGATTGCAGGCCACGTTTCCCAGGGCAAACGTGGTCATAACTTGTCTTGCCACACATGGTTGGTAAGCTTAAGAAGTCCTCTAACAGCTCCAAGTGGAATTACTCAATTTGGAGTTCATTTTCCTGATGAAAATATCAAAATGGCTGGGCTGGTCTGAACTGAGTCTCAGTCTGCATGGTTTGGAAGATTGACCTGGTTCTTCATCTTCCACTTGACCTAACTTGCTTTTATCACTTGGACCACATAGATAACATCTTGGGGACTCAAAATATATAAAAATACAAGACTTATACTAAAATATAACTTAAGAAACGAAAAGAACAAAACCGGATACATTCTGACCCTGCTGGACAGTTTGTATATCTTGGGTTTATTAGCTAATTTGAGAGGGGAAGTGAAGTCCAAATGGGATGAAACTTTTTTTGTTGCAAAGCTGACTTCTTGAACTTTAATCCCAATGCAAAATATTGGACTTAAACCTTAAAGGGTTTGACGTAATTAACCTCTCAAAACCGGGTTTGCTGCTGGAAACAAACCTGGCCTGCTGTTTTAGGTCCTTAAACAAAACAAGGATGAATTATTCACCCTTTAATCACCAAAATGAAATTATCTAGCTTGATTTGATTTTTTAAATCAAAGGGCATGGAGGGATCTCTATCATCCTCCCCTTGTTAAAAAGATTTGTCCTCAAATCAATTTAGGTAATTACCTCCTCTTCTTGATTCATTGTATGGCTGAAACAGAATCAACCATTTGAATAACTTGCCTTTGACCTTGGAGGCTCTCTTCTCTTCATGTCCCTTGCTGATTTGGATGTTGTATATGGGGGACTCTTTAAACATGTCATGAACCACTTCCTCACTTACTCTTAATTCAAGATTAGGAGTTGTAACTACTGGCCTTGAATGCTTTTGACAGAAGGTTTGTTTGAGTGCTTTGGGTGGGGGTGGAGTGGGTGAAAGTTTTGATGGTTCACCAAAAGGAATGAAAAGATGGTTATGATGGTTCTTGTCTTTTGGTGGATGGTGGGTGACTAAGGTGAGTATTTAACCTTCTTCCGCCTCAAGCTTTTTCTCTTCAAATGTATTCCCATCTTTCTCTTCTCGATCCTCCTTTTCTTCCTCCTTGATTTCCTCTTGTTCATCTTCATGCTCATCAAA
Source organism: Carnegiea gigantea (assembly GCA_029747015.1). NCBI lineage: Eukaryota > Viridiplantae > Streptophyta > Magnoliopsida > Caryophyllales > Cactaceae > Carnegiea > Carnegiea gigantea. The sequence continues at coordinate 7,946 of JAKOGI010004257.1, forward strand.
CTTGGGAGGTAAGTGGATGGTAACCTCATTAACTTTGTGACTTTGATCTATCTCTGGTGAAACAAAGGGCTGATTGGATTTTCTTCTTTCTTCAAACCAGAGGGCGAGTAGATCAAGTTCTCTTTCTTGCTGTTGTATTTCCCAGTTTATTTCTTGTGTTCTGAGGTCAAATGCTTCAAGCTCTTTTTGTAGTTTGAGGATTTTTCTAAGGGACATATCTTTCCAAATTCTCATTGCGAAAGTGGGTGTTTTGAGGGAATGAATTTGGATTTGTGTTTTGAGGAGCTTTGGGCGTGTGGATGGCGTGGGTTTCAGGCCAAGTTCTGAACTTGCTCTGATACCAAATATGATGTACCTACCGAGGGTCTAGGCTAGAACTCAAATTAAGAGTGAAAGCTTACAAACCAAAGGTAGATACAATCAAGGGAAAACCAAGGAAAGTGGACACATAATATGATGGTTGTGAAGCATCAAACATTTGAGGGAGGAATGGAACTTAGAATCAAGGGATTCTAAGTGAAAATCAAAGGAAGTTTGATGTACTTTGATGTATATCTCAAACGGTGAGTGGAGCCAAGTTACAAGCTACCAAGAATATGAAGCAATCAAGTGAAAACCACACGGATTAGGTGTGGCACGGTCGTGCCTTTAGGCACGGTCGTGCCTTTAGGCACGGGCAGGCCGTGCCACTTTTCTGGTTTGTGACACCATGTTTCTCACTTTTGCACAGTTGAGTATGGTTTGAGGTTTGTGATGGAAGCTAGACTATTAGAGGTAGTCTAAGCCTTGATTAAGCATGGGGATGGATATGTGAGTGGCTTGTAAATGAGAGAAAGGGGGAGAGAAGCAAAGTTAAGATTCACTAACTCCAAATTAAAGCTAGCAAACTCACTTTAGCTCTCTTTGAATACTTGAGTATAACACCAAATGAGATAGAACTAAACTTGAAGAATGGATACAGAAACACCACCAAACTCAAGTTTAGGGCCCTTAAACTATGATTAAGATACAAATATCACCACTTAATCAAGTTTAAGACTTCACTTGAACACCACCTTAATCGGCCAAAATTAAGGGTAAGCAAGCTAAGTGTTTGGAGTGTGCCTAAGCACCGAAAGCACAATGCTCTCAACTTTGAGTTTGATTCAAATATGGTATATGTTACAAGGGGGGGCCGTGTACCTTTAAATAAGCAAGCTAGCAGCCACACAAGCACACACCTCACCTTTCCCTCCTAAGGAGGAAAGGTATTAAGAGCTAAACAAGCTGATTTGTACTAATCTAAAATACAAGCTTGCTTAAACTAGTCTAATACATTCCAAACATGAAGTAAAACATTATTAATACTTATTATACATTAATCTACTCATAAACCAAGCTTAAACATGCTGATTTGCTTGCTGAATTCCTATTGGACAGCCGTAAAGTGACTTCCCCTTTTCGGCTCACCAATCAGATTGCATGGTGCTGTTTTCTCCTTTGTTTTCTCATTGGTTCACACATTTCAAAGCCTTCTCAGCAGCAAATTATTGTGTTTCTAGCAAGCCTTGGACGTGGTGTGATGTAGGCAAGCAACCAAGCAGCTGGAAACCCCACTTGAGAAGGAAAAACACCTCATGCTTAAACCGGGTTGTGCTGGCAGAATGCAGGGTCTGATTGCAGGCCACGTTTCCCAGGACAAACGTGGTCATAACTTGTCTTGCCACACATGGTTGGAAAGCTTAAGAAGTCCTCTAACAGCTCCAAGCGGAATTACTCAATTTGGAGTTCATTTTCCTGATGAAAATATCAAAATGGCTGGGCTGGTCTGAACTGAGTCTCAGTCTGTACGGTTTGGAAGATTGACCTGGTTCTTCATCTTCCACTTGACCTAACTTGATTTTATCAATTGGACCACGTAGCTAACATCTTGGGGACCTAAAATATGTAAAAATACAAGATTTAAACCAAAATATATCATAAGAAATATAAAGAACAAAACCGGGTACATTCTGACCCTGCTGGGCAGTTTTGACACCTTGGGTTTATTAGCTAATTTGAGAGGGCAAATGAAGTCCAAATGGGATGAAACTTTTTTTGTTGCAAATCTGACTTCTTGAACTTTAATCCCAATGCAAAATATTGGACTTAAACCTTAAAGGGTTTGACGTAATTAACCTCTCAAAACCGGGGTTGCTGCTGAAAACAAACCTGACCTGCTGTTTTAGGTCCTTAAACAAAACAAGGATGAATTATTCACCCTTTAATCACCAAAATGAAATTACCTAGCTTGATTTGATTTTTTTTTAAATCAAAGGGCATGGAGGGATCTCCATCAGTCTTTCCATTTATCTTAGTCTTTTCATTTTACTAGTTTTAATTGTTAGGAGTTATTTGAGTCCTTTTGTTGTCTTTTGCTGAGCTTATATAAAGGGGGGGTGTGTGAGCATTGTAGATAAGATTTCTAAGGCATTTTCAAGAGTAATTCAAGCACCTTTGAGAGTGATTCTCGTTTGTGTCCCAAAAATTCCTAGTTCTATATCTTGAATTTGGCTAATTCAAGTGGTGTTCTAGGTTCTCTTTCTTTTCTTTGGAGTGATTCTCAGAAGAGTGAAGGGAATTAGCCCAAGACCAAGGTGTGAGTGGCTCCGGAAGGATTATCTCATACTCGAAGTCTTGCACTATCCATCTCTATCGTGTTGGTGATATTCTTCATCTTACCCATCTTTCTCTCTTTTCATTTTGCTTAGTTTGATTTGAGTTTGATTTGGATCACTTACCACCCACATATACATCAATTGGTATCAGAGACAGGTTTTAAAGTGACCCACATCACACCCAAATACATTTAAAAAAAAAAAAAACCGTGAACATCCAGTGTCCACAGGCCAGAAATTTCGCACGGTTCCCCAGTGCCCCATTGCACGACTGGGCCCTCCCTCCTCTTCTCCAAAACAGCCTTTTTCTAGCCTAAACACATAACCCACAAAGAACCCTTAAGCATTCATCCATCATAATTTCTCTTGGGAACTTGAGAAAAGAGATTGCTTTGATTGAAAAGGAGATGGTCATCCTTGAAACTCCAAAGTTTCGTGGCCAAAAAGAAGATTTTCCTTACTGGATTTCCAAAGTGGATCAAGTCTTCACTCGCTACAATATTGATGAGCAAGAGAAGTTTAAGGTGGTTATCAAGAAGCTCCGAGGCCATGCGCTTAAATGGTGGGAAAAGTACAAGTATAAGAGGAAGAAGAGAGGAAAAAGTAAGATCACAACATGGGTTAAGTTAAGAGGTAAATTAATGGATACTTTCGCTCCAACCTCTTACTTACACAAGCATCCATTTGTTTTCTTTGAGGTAAACGGCTTTAATTCCTCTTCTAAAAACCTTCATTTCAAAAAGGGAAGTCCAATGAGTGGTTGTAACTCTAGCTCTACTTCCTTATTTTATTTGGAGAAATTTAACTCCAACAAAAATGAAGAGATCCTTGGAGAAAAAGGGTCGGGCCTAGTTGACCTACCTCTTGTTTTTGGTGAATGTGGTGATGAAGAGACCTTTGAACTTGAGGCCCAAAGATCCGAGTTGAAGCAAGAAGAGATTGTGCAAGAAATTGAGCGATTCACCCAAGAAGGGTGCCAAGAAGATAATGAGGTGAATTTGAGCACAACCCCAAGAATTGAAGAGCATGTAGTTAAACACCTTGAAGTGATGAAGCCTTGTAGGGTTGCTGAAGAGTTTGAACAACTCTTGATTCAAGAAGTACGCCCTGCCGAACTCCAAGCACCCGAGTTGGAGGCATGTGGGGTTATTGAAGAAGTTGAGCAACTCTTGACCCAAGAAGAATTCACCTTAACCCCCATTCAACCTCCCCAACCCCTCAAACCACAAAAGGACCGACAAGCCTTAACCCTCATTCATCCTTCCCAAACCCTTGCCCCCAAAGAAGATTTCTCACTTCCGCCTCTTCTCCTCACCAGGTATGCCCCGTTTTATCATCCTCCCCTCACCCTCTTCTATATCTCTCTAGAGGTGATGCCCTTTGACCACTTCCTACAAGAGCTCCCATTTCTTAAGCATGCCTCCCTTCATGAGAAGCTTGCCAACCCTTTGAGTTTGAGGACAAACTCAAAACAACCCGGGGAGTATGATGCATATTTCCATATGCATCATTTCTATTCAACTCCAATTTCAAAGAAGGAAAGGGTCAAAGAAGATCATGCATGGAAATGTGCCTATTTGGTCTTCTTAAGTGAGTTCAAAGACTCGCGACACTATGGAGAGGTCAAAAGAGGTTAAGCTTTGCTAGAAATTTGGTGCCGAATTCATCCCTGCGGAACCCGATTTTTGTGACCACTTTTAGACAAGCTCAAGTGGACCCACAACTTGAGGGCCCATGTGCTTTTGAAGTTTAAGATTTCAGCTTTCAAATAAGCCCAAGTTTGTTTAATTTGGACATCATTTGATTGTGCAAAATATCACTCAAAGATACGTTATGCTGATCCAGTCCAGTCTGAGATAGGTGCATTGTTTGGGCCATAACTCTTAAACCGCTTATCCAAATTGAGCACATTCTGAAAACTAGACTTCCAGGGCTTTCTAACAAGCCCAAGAACGCGTGATTTTGCCGAGTATTCTGGAAGTTATGCTCTGTTGAAGTTGAGGCAGCTGCAAGGATTAATTCTGGGAATATGAAGATTCTTCGGTTACATGTGATTGTGTGGCTGACATTGTGCACGTTTTGGAGCCTTCTAGATTGGTGTAATCAGCTAAGAAATCCTAGAATATTCCTTGTAACCTCACCCACCCCTTTTATGATGTGTCTTTCCATTTATCTTAGTCTTTTCATTTTACTAGTTTTAATTGTTAGGAGTTATTTGAGTCTTTTTGTTGTCTTTTGCTGAGCCTATATAAAGGGGGGGGCGTGTGAGCATTGTAGATCAGATTTCTAAGGCATTTTCAAGAGTAATTCAAGCACCTTTGAGAGTGATTCTCATTTGTGTCCAAAAAATTCCTAGTTCTATATCTTGAATTTGGCTAATTCAAGTGGTGTTCTAGGTTCTCCTTCTTTTCTTTGGAGAGATTCCTCAGAAGAGTGAAGGGAATTAGCCCAAGACCAAGGTGTGAGTGGCTCCGGAAGGATTATCTCATACTCAAAGTCTTGCACTATCCATCTCTATCCTGTTTGGTGATATTCTTCATCTTTCGCATCTTTCTCTCTTTTCATTTTGCTTAAGTTTGATTTGAGTTTGATTTGGATCACTTACCACCCACATATACATCAGTTGTAGCTGATGATGATTGCCTTGGGGTGTGTGCCCAGCCTTGGGAGGTGTGCCAACTCAGTTGATAGCAAGGAAACCCACCGGAAAGGGTTTGCTCAGCCGTGCCTCGAAACCGTGCGCAATGGGCAGTTTTACACTCGGTTTTCAGGCCAAGTTTACCCAAAGCAAAAAGGATATGGCTTGGGGTTTAAACGTGGGGGAGAAAGTTAAAAGGTGTATATAAACCCCCTCATTTAAGAAATCAAGGCTAAACATGGATTAAGTAAGGTAATCACATGCAAACTTTTAACCGTGCAGAATTGGACTAATTCTGGCCGGTTGGGAAAAATGCCTTTGATCTTTCATCCTCTTGTAGCATGACTTGAATTCAATGCTTGGACTTGAAAGTTAACTTCTTGAGGATTCCAAAAATGCAAAAATATTGGCCTTAAGCCATGAAATGGCTTAAGAAATCAGATGCACAAAACCGGGCTTGTGCAGGCCGGTTGTGCTAGTTTCAGCTTCTTGCCAAAGGTGAGCCATCTTCTTGGTTTTGGACCTTGTTCTTGGCCGACTTGGACTTGTCTCATCTGGAGCAAGGTCTTGGCTAGGTAGGACTCCATCATCCTCCCCTTGTTGAAAAGATTTGATCCTCAAATCTGGTGGGGAAGTATGTGGATAGAAGGGACTCAAATCAGCTACATTAAAGGTGGCTGAAACCTCAAAATTACCAGGGAGATCAATCTTGTAAGCATTGTCGTTGATTCTCTCCAAGACTTCAAATGGACCTTCAGCTCGTGCCATGAGCTTGTTTTTCCTCTTAGAAGGAAAACGTTCCTTTCTCAGATGGATCCATACCAAGTCTCCTGGTTGAAAGACAATCTTTCTCCTATGCTTGTTGGCGTGTGCTTCATACGCTGCATTAGTCTTCTCAATGCGTGCCTTCACCAACTCATGGAGCTTTTGAATCTCTTTTACTCTTTGTGTTGCATCAGCATGGGGTTTTTGGTCTTGGGGCTGTGGGGTAAGATCATTTGGACACAAGGGATCAACCCCGTATACCACTTTGAATGGCGAAAGACCAGTAGCCTTGCTAGGCGCCCTGTTGTATGCAAACTCGGCTTGGGGTAAGAGTAAATCCCAGGCTTTCGCATTAGGTTTAATCAAAGCCCTTAGGAGAGTACCCAGGGTTCGATTAGTGACCTCAGTCTGGCCATCAGTCTGGGGATGACAGGTAGTACTAAACAGCAGCTTAGTACCAAGCTTCTTACAAAGAGTAATCCAAAAATGACTAAGGAATTTAGTATCCCTATCCGAAACAATGGTCTTAGGAATACCATGCAACCTCGTTACCTCTTTAAAATAGAGCTCGGCAATGTGAGTAGCATCATTTGTTTTGCAGCACGGAATGAAATGTGCCATCTTTGAAAATCTGTCCACTACCACAAAGATTGAATCCTTTCCCCTTTGAGTCTTAGGTAGACCCAAAATGAAATCCATACTTACATCCACCCAAGGTAGAGTAGGCACGGGTAAGGGCGTGTATAATCTATGTGGCAAGGTATGGCTCTTGGCTGCTTGGCACATTCCACATCTTCTAAGGATGTCTTGAACATCCTTCTCCATTTCTGGCCAATAGTAGTGCTCCCTTAACATGGTTAAGGTCTTTGATTCTCCAAAATGGCCGGCCAAGGAACCTCCATGAACTTCTCTGATTAAGAGCTCACGAGTGCTACACTTTGGAATGCATAAACGCACTCCCTTGAACAAGTAACCCTCTTGAATTAGGAAGTCTCCCTTTGGATGTTTCAAACATGCAGCATAGAGATTTCCTAGGTCTTCATCTTCGGCGTATAAACTCTTGAGATGCTCAAAACCAAGAATAAGAGCATCTAATTGGAACATAAGGAGGTTTCTCCTTGATAATGCATCCGCACCTTGATTTAATTTTCCCGACTTGTGCTTAATAGTGAAGTGGAATGATTGTAGGAATTCAACCCACTTGGCATGGCGTGAGTTAAGCTTATGCTGGCCTTGAATATACTTCAACGCCTCATGATTCGAATGAAGTATAAACTCACTAGCGACCAAGTAATGACTCCAATGATAGCATAGAATTCCTTATCATATGTGGAGTATTTTCTTCTCGAGTCACATAGTTTTTCACTGAAGAAGGCCAATGGTTTGCCTTCTTGAGTTAAAACTCCACCAATCCCCACATCGGATGCATCACACTCAATTTCAAAAACTTTCTCAAAGCACGGCAAAACAAGCACCGGTGCTTGAGTAAGTTTCCTTTTCACCTCCTCGAAGGCAGCCTGAGCTTTAGGATTCCATTGGAAGGATGAACCCTTAAGCACTTCGGTCATAGGTGATGGGGACCATCCTTTGGAAACAAGTGAAGACCAAGCCACATGCCTAAGGGACCCTACAACCACCAAAGAAGTCAAAGAGGTTCATACCATGGTCCGAGAAATCATCAAACATGCATTGCACATGCTGCCCGATTTGGACAGAAATTGGCCTGATTTTGCAAGCCTAATTACCCAAGCTTAGGTGGACTTAAAGGGCTGCAAAATTACTTTTTGGAACCCTTAATATGTCAGCTTCAAAGGCAAAAGAGTTCTAGGTTAGGTATCTAGGAAATAAGTCAATGGGAGCCTTTTTCTAGAAGCAGCAGAAACTGTCCCAGTTTGCACATGATGCAATTTTGCCTGCTATCTCCCAAACGGCTACTCCAAATGGCGTGCAACTTGAGCCCTGTGAAAGCTGACTTCCAGAGCTTTCCAACAAGACCTATTGCAGCCAAGTTGGATGAGAAACCTAAGAGTTATAGCTGTTTAAATTTGACCCATGTGCACTGAAAAGTTGCTGACATAAAGTAAAAAGCACTTTTCAGCTTTTGTCTTTTGCTTTTTGGTCCCCCCCATGCTTTTGGACGTGTAAGAGCTTGTTGGATCCTTTTTTTTTCAGCTTGTTAAAGGTTTCCCCCACTATGAAAGGGAGGCCTTGGGCTGCCAAGAGGATAGATGAACTTGCATTCAGCTTTGAGTTTTGTAAACTCTCTCAAATTCTCTTCAAAATTCCTAGTGTTATATCTGGAGTGTTTGGTAACCTCAAGTGGGTCTCTAGGTCTTCTTAATTCAACTAAGAAGGTGATTAACTTCTGTAACTTAGTTGAAGGAAGAAGATTTGCCCAAGTGTGCAAACCAAGGTGGATTATCATCACCCTTGCTAGTCCACTTGATCTATCTTGGTTCTTGATTTTCTTTTCATGTTTTCTACCCAAGTGCATTCTTGATTCACTTTAACAAATACTTGCCTTAGTGAAGCTTGAATACATCATTTGGTATCAGAGCTTAGGCTACCCTCTTGGCCAAGCTTCCATCCCCCAAACACATACCAAACACCAAAATCACAAAACAACCCCAAACACGCTCTCTTGCATTTTCCAAATCGTGCACAACCAGAATTGTAGCACGGCCACCCCGTGCCACAGTGGCACGACCGTGCCACATTCCATTTTCAGTCAGCCCATGCCAGCAGCACAGCACGGCCTGACCGTGCCTACAAGCACGACCGTGCCTACCCCTCCCGTCCCCAAAACACAAATTCTCCACTCCAAAGCCAACAGGTCCTCTAGCCTCACTCCCGAGCAAGTGGCTGAACAAGCTTTGAGAGAAAAGGCCGAGCTACAAGCCCAAGTTAAGTACCTTCAAGCACAACTTGGTCACATGATGCAAGAGAAGAGAAGGAACTTGAGAAGTCCTAGGAGTGTAAGCAAACAAGACTCGGATGACTCCGAGGAAGAAGAAAGCAACTCTCTTGAAGACTCCGGTGAGGATGTGTATGCAAGAAGACCAAGGAGGCATCATAGGCCTCAAGAGCGAAGCTACAATGACTTCAAGGTGGATATTCCCAACTTTGAAGGCCAACTTGACCTGGATGTATTCTTGGATTGGCTCCAAACTGTTGAAAGAGTCTTTGAGTTCAAAGACATCCCCGATGAAAGAAAGGTAAAGCTTGTTGCTTTAAAGCTTAGAAAGTATGCTTCCATTTGGTGGTCTAATATTGTGAGTAAAAGAGTTGGGAAGGGTAAAGGGAAGATAAGAACTTGGGAGAAAATGAAGTCCAAACTTAAGTCCAAGTTTTTGCCACCCCATTACTTGCAAGACAACTTCCTTAAACTCCACCACCTCAAACAAAGGTCTAAGAGTGTAGAAGAGTACACTAGAGAGTTTGAACAATTATTGTTGAAATGTGATTTGAAGGAGGATGAATCTCAAACTTTGATTAGATACTTGAGTGGTTTGAATGATGAAATTGCTCATGTTGTTAAACTCCACCCTTACACTTCCCTAGATGAGCTTAGTGCCTTAGCTCACAAAGTGGAGTCACAAAAGAAAGCCAAGGACAAGGGCATGGCCTCCAAGCCTAAACCCCCGTCCTTACCCATTCCAAAAGCCCTCATACTACCCTCCCAAGTCAACTCCAATCTCAAACACAAGACCCCCTCCGCCAAATCCCCCTCAAACCCCTCAAAACAACCCCCCAAACCCGGTGACAAGAAGAGATGTTTCCGTTGTCAAGGCCTTGGACACTTTGCTTCCGAGTGTCCTAACAAAAGAGTTGTCACTTTGGCCGAGTATCAAGCTTATTGTGAGGAGCTAGATGATGAGAATGATGGGGAAGAAAAGGATCTTCTCATGACCGAAGCTCTTGAAGAAGTCGAAGAGGGGCCCGATGAAGGAGAAATGCTTGTGATAAGAAGAGCCTTGAGTGGTATTGCTTTCCAAAATGACATGAAACAAAGGGAGAACATCTTCCACACCCGGTGTACCGTGAAGGGGAAGGTTTGCTCTCTTATTATTGATGGTGGAAGTTGTGCAAATGTTGCTTCCATGACTCTAGTGGACAAACTCAAGCTATCGGTCTCTCCACACCCAAGCCCTTACACCATACAATGGCTCAATCAAGGTAAAGGCTTGCAAATCTCCTCTCGTTGTTTACTTAGCTTTTCAATTGGTAAAAGTTACAAGGATAAGATTTGGTGTGATATTGTGCCCATGGATGCTTGTCATGTTCTCTTGGGACGTCCATGGTTGTTTGACCGAAGTGTGATGCATGATGGTCGGTTAAACACATATACATTTGCCAAAGACCACAAAAAGATCACCCTTACCCCTCTCAAATCCAACTCACAAAAAAGGCCTCAAGACACTCCTAGCATGGAAGTCTTTCTTACTACCCTACTCCATTCCCAACTCCATGAATATGATGATTTCAAGGAGTGGATTTTACTTGGCCAAGAACCAGCCGAAGCTAAGGATTCTTCCCATCCTTTGCTTTCCTCTCTCCTCAAAGATTTCCAACATGTCTTCCCTAGTGAGGTTCCCCATGGCCTCCCTCCCAAAAGAACCATACAACACAAAATTGACCTCCTCCCTGGTGCCACCCTCCCAAATAAGCCGGCCTACCGAATGAATCCCCAAGAGACTCAAGAGGTGTAACGGCAAGTAGATGATCTTCTTGCCAAAGGCTTGATTCGTGAGAGCCTTAGCCCATGTGCCGTGCCGACCCTGCTTGTTCTGAAGAAAGATGGGTCAATGAGAATGTGTGTGGATAGTAGAGCGATAAACAAAATCACTATCAAATATCGCTTTCCTATTCCGCGGTTGGAGGATCTCCTAGATGAGCTTCATGGAGCCACCATCTTTTCTAAGATTGATCTTAAAAGTGGCTACTACCAAATCCGGATTTATGAAGGAGATGAGTGGAAGACGGCCTTCAAAACTAAAGGAGGCCTCTATGAGTGGCTTGTCATGCCATTCGGGTTGACAAATGCACCAAGTACTTTCATGAGGCTTGTGAACCAAGTTCTAAAGCCCCTTATCGGCAAATTTGTTGTTGTCTACTTTGATGACATATTGGTGTATAGCAAGAGTGAAGAAGAGCATGCCCATCACCTACACCAAGTCTTGAGTATCCTATCTCACGAAGAGCTCTATGGAAACTTGGAGAAGTGCCACTTTTTCACTTCTCAAGTCATATTTTTGGGCTATGTTGTCTCGGCTCAAGGGATTCATGTTGATGAGAGCAAAATACAAGCAATCCGAGATTGGCCCGTTCCTACTTCCATTCCACAAGTTAGGAGCTTTCATGGCCTAGCCTCTTTCTATAGGAGGTTTGTGAGAGATTTTAGCACCATTGTTGCCCCCATGACCGAGGTGCTTAAGGCCAAAAGATTTGAGTGGACCAATCAAGCTCAAAGAGCCTTTGAAGAAATCAAGTACAAGCTCACAAGTGCACCCGTTCTAGCTCTACCAAGCTTCTCCAAAGTCTTTGAGGTAGAGTGTGATGCTTCCGGTGTTGGGATAGGGGCTATCCTATCTCAAGAGAAGAGGCCCCTTGCCTTCTTTAGTGAGAAGCTCAATGATGCAAAGAGGAAGTACTCTACTTATGACAAGGAATTCTATGCTATTGTGAGATCTTTGGAGCATTGGAGGCACTACTTGGTGGGAGGAGAATTCATTCTCCATTCGGATCATGAGGCGCTCAAATTCATACAAGGGCAACACAAGCTCAACCCAAGGCATGCAAAGTGGGTTGAGTACCTCCAAGCCTTTCGTTTTGTGATCCACCACAAATCGGGTCAACTCAACAAAGGCGCGGATGCATTATCAAGAAGGTACCTCTTACTCTCTACCTTGGAATCCAAAGTCCTTGGTTTTGAGATTGTTAAGGGTTGTATGCCCAAGATGAAGATTTCAAGGAAACTTATGAGAAGTGCTCTATCCATGCCCACGGTCTATTTCATTTAGAGCATGGGTTTCTCTTCAAAGGGACCTGGCTATGCATACCAAGGAGTGGGTTTCGGGAACTCCTCATTCAAGAGCTCCATGGTGGGGCTTTGGCCGGACATTTTGGCATTGAGAAGACTCGCTCCATGCTCAAGGAGCACTACTATTGGCCAAGCATGTCCAAGGATGTAGAGCACTATGTGAGAAGGTGTTTTACTTGTCAACAAGCCAAGAGCCACTCTCGGCCCCAAGGTCTATACACTCCTCTCCCCATTCCTCAAGGTCCTTGGGAGGATGTGAGTTTAGACTTCATCACGGGTTTGCCACGAACGCAAAGGCACAAAGATTCAATCATGGTAGTGGTGGACCGATTCTCAAAGATGGCACACTTCATAGCATGCCATACCACCAATGATGCTTCCTCCATTGCCAACCTTTACTTCAAAGAGATAGCTCGTCTCCATGGAATTCCAAGAAGCATGGTGTCGGATAGGGACACCAAGTTCCTAAGCCACTTTTGGCTTACCTTGTGGAGAAAGTTTGGCACTCACCTCAAGTTTAGCACTACATGCCACCCCCAAACCGACGGTCAAACTGAAGTGACTAATAGGACTTTGGGCACTTTGTTTAGAGTTCTAGTCAAGAAGAGCATCAAAGGGTGGGATGAGTTGCTCCCTCATGCGGAATTCGCCTTCAACCGAGCTCCAAGCAAGGCAACCACTCTTTCACCCTTCCAAGTGGTGTATGGTTACAATCCAAGGACTCCCTTAAACTTGGTTCCAATCCCAAATCCAACTAAGTTTAGTTGGGAGGCCGAGGAGAGGGCCAAAGAAATTCAAGAGCTACACACCAAGGTGAGGGAAAGAATTGAGAAATCAAATGAGCAAGCCAAGCAACGAGCCAATAAGCATAGGAAAGATGCTCAATTTCAACCGGGAGACTTGGTTTGGATTCATTTGAGGAAAGAGAGGTTCCCTAGCAGGCGCAAATCCAAGCTCATGCCAAGGTCAGATGGTCCATTTGAAGTCATTGAGAAGATTGGTCCTAATGCTTACAAGATTGACCTCCCAGGAGAGTATGGAGTCTTGGCCACCTTCAATGTGGCCGATCTTAGTCCATATTATGATGAAGATGATCAACTTCCGAGTTTGAGGTCGAACTCCAACCAATCCGGGGAGTATGATGGGGACCATCCTTTGGAAACAAGTGAAAAGGGACCCTACAACCACTAAAGAAGTCAAAGAGGTTCATACCATGGTCCGAGAAATCATCAAACATGCATTGCACATGCTGCCCGGTTTGGACAGAAATTGGCCCGGTTTTGCAAGCCTAATTACCCAAGATTAGGTGGACTTAAAGGGCTGCAAAATTACTTTTTGGAACCCTTAATATGTCAGCTTCAAAGGCATATAAAGAGTTCTAGGTTAGGTATCTAGGAAATAAGTCAACGGGAGCCTTTTTCTAGAAGCAGCAGAAACTGTCCCAGTTTGCACATGCTGCACCTTTTGCCTGATATCTCCCAAACGGCTACTCCAAATGGCGTGCAACTTGATCTCTGTGAAAGCTGACTTCCAGAGCTTTCCAACAAGACCTATTTCAGCCAATTTGGATGAGAAACCTAGGAGTTACAGCTGTTTAAAGTTGACCCATGTGCACTGAAAAGTTGCTGACATAAAGTAAAAAGCACTTTTCAGCTTTTGTCTTTTGCTTTTTGGTCCCCCCATGCTTTTGGACGCGTAAGAGCTTGTTGGATCCTTTTTTTTTTCAGCTTGTTAAAGGTTTCCCCCACTATAAAAGGGAGGCCTTGGGCTTCCAAGAGCATAGAAGAACTTGCATTCAGCTTTGAGTTTTGTAAACTCTCTCAAATTCTCTTCAAAATTCCTAGTGTTATATCTTGGGTGTTTGGCAACCTCAAGTGGGTCTCTAGGTCTTCGTAATTCAACTAAGAAGGTGATTAACTTCTGTAACTTAGTTGAAGGAAGAAGATTTGCCCAAGTGTGCAAACCAACGTGGATTATCATCACCCTTGCTAGTCCACTTGATCTATCTTGGTTCTTGATTTTCTTTTCATGTTTTCTACCCAAGTGCATTCTTGATTCACTTTAGCAAATACTTGCCTTAGTGAAGCTTGAATACATCAATAGGGGACATGATGGTGCTGAAGTTTCGTATAAATCTTCTGTAAAACGACGCCAAACCATGAAAACTTCTAACATCATGTATACTCTGTGGTTGAGGCCAAGTGCGAATAGCCTCTATCTTCCCTTCATCAACCTTGATGCCTTCATTAGAAACAATGTAACTTAAGAAGGTGACCTGATGAGTAAAGAAGGTACACTTCTTAAGATTACCATATAACTGCTCACGCTCAAGGACACGCATGATCTGATGGAGATGATCTTGATGTGCCTGCTCGTCCTTGGAATAAATAAGAATGTCATCGAAGTAAACCACCACGAATTTGCCAATAAAGGGCTTGAATACTTGATTCATTAGTCTCATGAACGTACTAGGAGCGTTGGAAAGATCGAATGGCATAACTAGCCACTCATATAAACCGCCCTTGGTCTTGAATGCAGTTTTCCACTCGTCTCCTTCTCTTACTCTTATCTAGTAGTAACCACTTCGAAGATCAATTTTGGAGAAGACGGTTGAGCCATGTAGTTCGTCCAGCATATCTTCAAGTCTAGGTATGGGATACCTATACTTGATGGGGATTTTGTTTATGGCTCTGCTGTCCACACACATTCGTTGGCTGCCATCCTTCTTAGGCACCAACAAGGCAGGTACGACACAGGGGCTTAAGGACTCACGCACAAGTCCTTTTGAGATCAATTCTTCTACTTGCCGTTGGATCTCCATGGTTTCCTTTGGGTTCATTCTGTAAGCTGGGTTGTTTGGAAGAACTGAACCAGGAATGAGATCTATGTGATGCTGAATGTCCCGTTTAGGGGGTAATCCCGAGGGGATTTCTTCTGGAAATAGGTGACAGAAGGCTTGTGTGAGTGATTTGGCAAATGGATGGGACGGTAATGGGGATTCTGGCTCATCTTGTATGGTGAGAATCCACTTCTTAAAAGCCTTGAATTCATGATTCGAAGCCCTTAAGAGAGTTTCACTAAAAGTGAGTAAACAACCAGAATGCTCATGTCCTTTTGTGGGTTTGTTTTTGAGGATTTCGGATGGTGATAATGGCTTGAGAGTAATCTTCTTGCCTTCCTTAGACAAGGAGTATGGATTCATAAAACCATCATGGGTCACCCTTCGGTCATACAACCAAGGCCTTCCCAACAATACATGGCATGCATCCATAGGTATAACATCACACCAAAGTTGGTCTTGATAGTTCTTACCAATGGATAAGGAAATAAGGCACGTGAATTGACTTGAAGTCCTTTGCTTTGATTCAGCCATTGAATGTTGTAGGGATGGGGATGGGCCGTAGCTTGTAAACCAAGCTTCTCAATCATAGTAAGTGACACCATGTTTGCACAACTCCCACCATCAATGATCAATGAACACACCTTGCCTTGAACCGTGCACCTAGTGTGAAAAATGTTTTCCCTTTGTTCATCTTTGGTGCTCTTTTGGCTGTTCAAGACCCTCCTCAAAACCAGCATCTCTCCTTCATCAGCTTCCTCCTCGACTTCTTCTTGACTTTCTTCATGAGCTTCCGCAGTTTCATCCTTAATTTCACCTTCAACTTCTTGCTCATCCACAGCTCTCCACTCGGCTAAAGTGATTACTTTGCGGTTTGGGCACTCTGAAGCTATATGGCCTAACCCTTGGCACTTGAAACATCTTCTAGTGCTCATTGGATTGGGATTTGGACGCATTGGGGGTGCTGGGGCCTTTTGTGGTGCTTGGGTTCTTTGTGGATTGAAAGGGAAGGGATTTTGTGGCTTAGAAACTGGTTGGGAACTCCCCTTGTTAAAAGGTTGGTTCCGGGTTGGAGGTCTTTGATGTGAAGGCTTAAAAGTTTGCTTAGCTTTCTTTTGTTGCTCCACTTTGTGAGCAAGCACACAAACTGATGTATTCAAGCTTCACTAAGGCAAGAATTTGCTAAAGTGAATCAAGAATGCATTTGGGAAGGAAGCAAGAAAAGAGAACCAATAACCAAGATAGATCAAGTGGACTAGCAAGGGTGATGATAACTCACCTTGGTTTGCACACTTGGGCAATTCTTCTTCCTTCAACTAAGTTACAGAATTTAATCACCTTCTTAGTTGAATTAAGAAGACCTAGAGACCCACTTGAGTTGCCAAGCTCAAGATATAACAGTAGGAGTTTTTGTGGAGAGAGTTTAGAGAACTCACAAGCTCATTCATTCAAAGTTTTTTTTTACAAGTGAGAGCCCCATCTGGTTTTTATGCTAGAGTGGCCGAGTTCCCTCCCCTTCCAAGCAGCAAAATCAATAGCTAGGTACATTTGGGGAAGAGTTACACATCTAATCAGCCAATACTAGCTAAACACCTCAATACCTAGCTTAATCTACCTCATTAGGGGTTATAATGCCTCCCAAATGAGGTGTCAAGCTTACAATGATCCTAGGATGCAGCAACATGACTCATTCAGCAAGTGGGGAGGCAAGGGGGCAAGCAAAACCCAAGAAAATCAGGCCCTTGTACTGGTTTGGGAAGAACCGGGTAAAGGGGTGTTTCTCTTGTCCTTTTGGCTGGTTAATACCAACACAAGGGGGTGCTTTGGATGGGATTTGAACCCATGACCTGATAATATTTGTGTCCCCTTTCATGCTGCAAAATTTCAGAAACAATGGAGTTGATTTGGTGGTCCAAACATTCCCTTAATTCGGACTGTGCTGATTGGCGCCCTGCAGTGCACTGTCTTCAGTTTTGGGCTTGGTTGGCTGACCAAATGGACTCCAAATGCCTTGCAAAAGGTCTTGTTGGAAAGATAAGATCCTAAGCTTTAAGGGGGTGGTGCGTGCAGGAAATTTCCCCCTCTATATTTTGCTCCAACAACGACACAAAACCGGGCCAGAAACTGGACAAACTGGACAGTGCATCTTCTGCTGTGTACATGACTTTCCTGACCAAGGCATGAACTTCTTTGGCCTCCTTGGGGGTTGAATGGGTGTAAGGTTTTTCTGAATGTGTGGATGAAGCTTGGGCACGATGGTCCCCATCATTTGGGTAATTAAGCTTGAAAAACCGGGTTGCTGCGTTGGAATCTGGGCAGATTGTATAGCTGAACTTTGAGAGCTGAGTTGGGTGGGCAAATGAAGTCCAAATGATTTGAAATTTGCTTTATTGGAAAGCTAACTTTCCGAAATTAAATCCTAAAGCAATAAAATGGGTTTAAACCACCTTGAAGCTAAGTGATTAGGGTCACCAAGTTGCTACACTTGCTGTCTGGAACTACATCTTTCAAAAATGGTATTTTGAAGTTCAAGTAAAACTCCATAAAGTGTCTTTTGTCATGAAATTCGAAAAGTGGTCCCGAAGAAGGGCCTTGCCATGTGTAAATTTGTTTGGAGCTTTCCTCCCATGAAGTCGAGTAGCAAGAATGAAAATGAGACCCTTGAAAATATACATCAAACCCTCTTTCTTCGAAAAGAATTGTCCTCAATTCTTGTTGTGAATGAGGGCATTCTTCTTGACTCAAAAGTTCCTCAATTTCATCCCCAACCTCACATGGCTCCAAATCGGACACTTGGGGTTCTTCAACTTCAAGCTCATCAAACTTTGGAGGTGAGTTAACTAGGCTTGTAACTTCCTCCCCAAGGATCTTTTCATCCTTGTTGGGGTTAGGTGTCTCCAAACAAAGGAAGGGAGTAGACTTATAGATACAAGCACTCATGGGACGCCCCTTGTTGAAAGGAATGTCTTTAGAAAAGAAATTAAGGCCATTTCCCGCAAAGGGAAGAAAAAGATGCTTGTGCAAGTAAGAGGTTTGAGCAAAAGCACACTCTAGTTTACCCCTCAACTTATCTATGCATATTTCCATATGCATCATTTTTATTCAAGTCCAATTTCAAAGAAGAAAAGGGTCAAAGAAGATCATGCTTTGAAGTGTGCTTATTTGGTCTTATTAAGTGAGTTCAAAGACTCACGACACTATGAAGAGGTCAAAAAGAGGTTAAGCTTTGCTAGAAATTTTGCGCTGAATTCATCCCTGCGGAACCCGATTTTTTGTGACCACTTTTGGACAAGCTCAATGTTGGACCCACAACTTGATGCTCCAATGGTTTGAAGTTTAAGATTTCATCTTCAAGAAGCCCGAAGTTTGTTTTTAATTTGGACATCATTTGATTGGGCAAATATCACTCAAAGATACGTTGTGCTGATCCAGTCCAGTCTGAGATAGGTGCATTGTTTGGGCCATAACTTTCAAACCGCTTATCAAAATTGAGCAAATGAGCCCATTCTGGAAAATAGACTTCCAGGGCTTTCTAACAAGCCCCAGAACGCGTGATTTGGCGGAGTATTCTGGAAGTTATGCTCTGTTGAAGTTGAGGCAGTCGCAAGGATTAATGCTGGGAATATGAAGAGTCTTCGGTTACATATCTTTGTGTGGGCGATATTGTGCACGTTTTTAATGCTTCTAGATTGATGTAATCAGCTGCAAAAATCCTAGAATATTCCTTGTAACCTCCCCCCCCCCCTTTTTATGATGTGTCTTTTCATTTTTCTTAGACTTTTCATTAGCTAGTTTTAATTGTTAGGAGTTATTTGAGTCTTTTGATTGTCTTTTGCTGAGTCTATAAAGGGGAGGGGCATGTGAAGCTAATCATTCAGCATTGTAAGAGATTTCCAAAGTAATACAAGCACCTTTGAGAGTGATTCTCATTTGTGTCTCAAAAATTCCTAGTTCTATTATCTGAATTTGGCTAATTCAAGTTGGTGTTCTAGTTCTCTCAGGGAAAAGTGGAGTGATTCCTTGGTTACGGACAAGAGAATAGCCCAAGGTCCAAAGTCCTTGAGTGGCTCCGTGAGGTTATCTCAATTACAAGATCTTGTTTTCTATGTCCTTTTTCGTGTGTATTGACTATTCTTCATCCATCTCATCCATCTTTCATTTCTCCTTCCAATTTGGCTTATTTGAGTTGGAGTTTGATTTGGTTCACTTGCCCACCCACATTTACATCAATTGGTATCAGAGTCAAGGCTTTTAAGTGACCCACATCATACCCAAACACATCCCAAAAAGCCAAAATACAAAAAAAAAAAAAAAAAAAGAGGCACAAACCGGAAATCCGAAGTCTTGAAGACCAGAGAAGCAGAACGGGGCCCCCGTGCCACAACACACGACCGGTGGGGGGGTTGGGCCCATATTCTTTTTCCAGGAATCTTCAAGTCCGAGACCGGAAGCCGGTGCCCCGTTCCGCCAAGCACGCCCGTGGCACGCTACTTTTTTCTGCATTTTCTTTAGCCGAGCATAGCAATCCTGACCGTGCCCCCTGCACGACCGTGCACCTTTGCCACGCCAACTTACGTTTCAAATCAATCCACGAAGAACCCTAGACCTCATCCTTCATGCCGTCGTCAAAGAACTTGGAGAAAGAACTAGCTCTTATTGATATTGGATATGCTTGTTTTGCAATTCCAAAATTTCATGGCGAAAAGGAAGAGTTCGCAGGTTGGTTATCTAAGGTGGAACGAGTTTTTGCTTGTTGTATCCTTAATGGCCAACAGAAGTTCGAAGTGGTTATTTCAAGATTGAGAGGTTGTGCACTTCAGTGGTGGAATAAATATAAGATTGAGCGAAAAAAGAAAGGAAAAGAAAAGGTGAGAACTTGGAAGAAATTGAGTAGTAAGTTGAAGGGTTCCTTTTACCCATCCACTTACATGCTCATGAAAGAAAGTATCTCCATTAAGCTCACGGGTTCATTTCCTTCCACCCCACAAAAAAAACCAACCCCACAAATGATCTTTCCCCCACAACTTAGGAGGTGTCTCAAGTGCCAAGGGCTTTTGGACACTTATCCACGTATTTGCCCAATAACGAGGTCATTACTTGGAAAAAGGAAAGCCGTGAAGAAGAGAACGTTCAGCAGGAAAGCCTTGAAAGAGAAATTGAACCAAGTTGAAAGAAGAAATACTTTCCCTTAGAAGCAGGTTTTCTCAAAAGCAAACAAAGATGAAGAGATCTTGAGAAAAAGCTTCAAGCCTAGTTTACCTACCTCTTGTTTTTGGTGACTGGGTGATGAAGAGAACCATTGAACTTGCGACCCAAAGATCCGAGGTGATACCAAGAAGAGATTGTTCCAGAAATTGAGCATCCTTCACCCAAGAAGGGTGCCAAGAAGATAAGGGTGAGGTGAATTTGAGCATAACCACGAATTGAAGAGCATTATTTTAAAGACCTTGAAGTGGATAAGCCTTTTAGGGTTGCTGAGAGTTTGAACAACTCTTGATTCAAGAAGTTACGCCCGTACCAAACTCCAGCACCCTAGTTTGGAGGCATGTGGGGTTATTGAAGAAGTTGAGCACCTCTTGACCCAAGAAGAATTCCCCTTAACCCCCATTCAACCTTCCCAACCCCCCAAGCCACAAAAGGACCGACAAGCCTTAACCCTCATTCATCCTTCCCAAACTCTTGCCCCCAAAGAAGATTTCTCACTTCCGCCTCTTCTCCTCACCAGGTATGACCCGTTTTATCATCCTCCCCTCACCCTCTTCTATATATCTCTAGAGGTGATGCCCTGTGACCTCCTTCCCCAAAAGCTCCCATATTGTAAGCGCGACCCCTTTCTTGAGAGGCTTGCCAACCTTTTGAGTTTGAGGACAAACTCAAAACAACCCGGGGAGTATGATGCATATTTCCATATGCATCATTTTTATTCAAGTCCAATTTCAAAGAAGAAAAGGGTCATAGAAGATCATGCTTGGAAGTGTGCTTATTTGGTCTTATTAAGTGAGTTCAAAGACTCGCGACACTATGGAGAGGTCAAAAAGAGGTTAAGCTTTGCTAGAAATTTGGCGCTGAATTCATCCCTGCGGAACCCGATTTTTTGTGACCACTTTTGGACAAGCTCAAGTGGACCCACAACTTGAGGCTTCACATGGTTTTGAAGTTTAAGATTTCAGCTTTCAAATAAGCCCAAGTTTGTTTAATTTGGACATCATTTGATTGGGCAAAATATCACTCAAAGATACGTTGTGCTGATCCAGTCCAGTCTGAGATAGGTGCCTTGTTTGGGCCATAACTTTCAAACCGCTTATCCAAATTGAGCAAATGAGCCCATTCTGGAAAATAGACTTCCAGGCCTTTCTAACAAGCCCAAGAACGCGTGATTTGGCCGAGTATTATGGAAGTTATGCTCTGTTGAAGTTGAGGCAGTTGCAAGGATTAATGCTGGGAATATGAAGAGTCTTAGGTTACATATATTTGTGTGGCTGATATTGTGCACGTTTTAGATGCTTCTAGATTGATGTACTCAGCTGCAAAAATCCTAGAATATTCCTTGTAACCTCCCCCACCCCCTTTTATGATGTGTCTTTTCATTTTTCTTAGACTTTTCATTAGCTAGTTTTAATTGTTAGGAGTTATTTGAGTCTTTTGATTGTCTTTTGCTGAGTCTATAAAGGGGAGGGGCATGTGAAGCTAATCATTCAGCATTGTAAGAGATTTCCAAAGTAATACAAGCACCTTTGAGAGTGATTCTCATTTGTATCTCAAAAATTCCTAGTTCTATATCTTGAATTTGGCTAATTCAAGTGGTGTTCTAGGTTCTCTATCTTTTCCAATTGGAGTGATTCCTTGGTAAGACAAGAGAATTATCCCAAGATCAAGTCATTGAGTGGCTCCGTGAAGGATTATCTCAATTACAAGATCTTGTTCTATCCCTTTTTCTTGTGTAGTGAAGTTCTTCATCCATCTCATCCATCTTTCATTTCTCTTCCCAATTTGGCTTATTTGAGTTGGAGTTTGATTTGGTTCACTTGCCACCCACATATACATCAATTGGTATCAGAGCCAAGGTTTTTAAGTGACCCACATCATACCCAAACCCATCCCAAAAAGCCAAAATACAAAAAAAAAAAGAGGCACAAACCGGCAATCCGAAGTCTTGAAGACCAGAGAAGCAGCACGGTGCCCCCGTGCCACAACACACGACCGTGCCATATTCTTTTTTCCAGGAATCTTCAAGTCGAGACGGAGCACGGTGCCCCCGTGCCGCCAAGCACGACCGTGCCACTCTACTTTTCTGTATTTTCTTCAGCCGAGGCATAGCACGGCCTGACCGTGCCCCCTTGCACGACCGTGCCACCTTTGCCACAGCCAACTTACGTTGCAAATCAATCCACGAAGAACCCTAGACCTC